>JABEVN020003640.1:0-17422 GCA_013146195.2 Codonopsis lanceolata | reverse complement strand
AATGAATTGTAAAAAAAAAAATTCTTTTTTTTTTCCTACCAAAGTTGGTTTCAAGATAAATAAGAAGTTATTGATAAAAGTTCTGCAGTTAGTTTAGGATAAATTCTATCTCATTTGTAGTTATCAAGTAGATTTTATAACATTATCAAGTAGTTAACCTTTTTTTCCTCTCTTAAACTTTATACGTACTTCCCCTCTCTCTCTTTTTCTTCTTCTAATTTAGTTTAGGATAATCTATTAACTATAATTAAAACATCTATCTATCTATAACTATTACTAAAATAAAAGTAATTCTTTCATGTGACGAGCTTTCATGTAACTAAAAGTTTTAAAGAGATTTTGTGCTACCACATGTCACCTTCGAAATGGTAAAAGTTTTTCCTTTTTTTCAAAATCGATTAGTTTAAGATAAAAATTCTAAATCTAATTATATATGATAAAATTCCTAAAACTAATTTGATAAGATAAAACAAATATAAGATATAGTTTTACGAGCAAATTTATGATAGAGATTTAGGATTTTGGTATTTTTTTTTCAAATATCACTTAATTAAACTAGATTTTATCCTATAAAATTTATACAAATTTAATTTTACTAAAACTCTTCTATTTCCATCTCTTTTTATTTTCATAATTTTTAATTTATACAAATTATCCACGGGATAATTCTATGTTATTTGTTCTTCTACTAATATATAATTATTAATTATTAGTTACTAATCGATTAATTATCGATTAACTATTATTAAAATAGAAGTCGTTGCTACCACATTACGAGTTTCTGTTGTACGCTTAAAGTTTTAAAAGAATTATGTGCTTCCACGTGTCACCTTCTATACAAGTTTATAATTTTTTTTCCTACCAAAAATTAAAACCAGATAGATTTTAAAACCGGTACCTCCTTTATACATGTTAAAAGTTTTTTTGTTTTTTTTTACCTTTTTTTGCTGCCAAAATCGGTTAATACCGGATATATTTTATAACATTTGATTTAAACAAGTTTAACTTGATTAGAACTCCAAATTTTTATGGTAATTTTTTTTTGCGGATAGATTTTATCAATTCTCATAAATTTTAATCTTTCAATTACATGACTACATGATCAATTTTGAATATTTACCTTATTTTTTATTTTTTTCAAATTATTCTAATTAAAAAACTATTTATTTATTACAAGTTTAGAAAATAATCTTATTGTAAATATTTTTTGCAAATAAAACAAAAACTATTAAAACCATGCATATGGTACTAAATATATCTATATAAATTCTTTTATTTTCCTGCAAAAAATTAAAATCAGATAGATTTTAAAACATGTGTCTCCTTTATACATGATAAAAGTTTTTTTTTACCATTTTTTGTTGTTAAAATCGGTTAATATCAGATAAATTTTATCTCATTTGATTTTAACGTGTTTCACTTGATTAGTACTTCAAATTTTCTTGGTTTTGTTTTTGGATAGATTTTATCACATTTGATTTAGACGTGCTTCAATTGATTAAAACTATTAAAGTCTGATAGATTTTAAAACCGGTGCCTCATTTAAAACAATGCGTATGGTACTAAATATATCTATATAAATTCTTTTTTTTCTGCCAAAAATTAAAGTTTAATAGATTTTAAAACCGGTATCTCTTTTATACATGGTAAAACCTTTTCTTTTCTTTTCTTTTTTTACCAATTTTTGTTGTCAAAATCGATTAATAACAGATAGATTTTATCACATTTGATTTTAACGTGTTTCAATTGATTAGTATTCCAAATTTTCATGGTAAAATTTTTTTTTTGGTAGATTTAATCACATTTGATTTAGACATGTTTCAATTAATTAAAACTTCTCAATTCTCATGGTAATTTTTTTATTTACCATTTTTTTCTTACAAAATCGGTTTGTACCGGATAGATTTTATCACATTTGATTTAGACAAGTTTAATTTGATTATAACTCCTCAATTCCCATTATATTTTTTTTAATTTTTTATTATTTTACCTATACTTGATCAATTTAAAATAGATTTTATCAAATTTGATTAAACGTGTTCTACCAACACTACAAACAACCACTACGAAATAGCTTGCAAATTCTATCTACAAAATTTGCATGAATTTTCGGTTTGATTGTTCGGTGTGATCTCATGTTTTTTTAATTTATTAATTATGTGGGCATTGGTTTATTCAAATAGCTTGCAAATTTTATCTACAAAATTAAGTTTCAGAAACAACACTAAGTCAACCGTGCATTGCACGGGTAATAGCCTAGTTTGATCACTAAAGCACTCTCTAATCTTCTTTTAAAACATGTTACTAATGTTAGGACACAAGTAATGAGAGTTAGGGAGGTTTAGGTGGGGTTTAAGTGCATAATTCGAGAAAAAATAAACAGAGCAACCGGTCTCGGGGACCCAGGGATCTAGTCCTCCCCACCTTGCGACCGCAAGCGCTTGCCACAACAACCCACAACTGAGACCATGGGGGCAAGGCCATTCCACCTTGCGACCGCAAGCCCGGCAGAACCAAACTGGCTCAAAATGCAAACTAAAAGACCCCCAAAGGCCCAAACACTAAGCCAAAACAATGGGGCTTCAAACCCCAACAAAAATGAGTCTAAAACTCATCACAACCACCCTCAAACAACACCCAAACAATCCGAATGGAGGAGGGAAGGAAGGAGAACTAAACAAGCAATTCAACCGGCGATTCAATAAGCATGCAAACACGATTCTAAACATGTTAAGTGTTAATTGATATTGGTAATAGTTGACTTACTCTATTTAGCATAGGCCAGATCCCATGATTGGTGGATCACGTTTTCTTAGCCTTAGAAATAGTATTGACTGATCTTTGATTGATCATTGTATATGTATAAATAGGTTGAACATTATTCATTGTATATATACAAAAACTACAGAAATTCATTCTCTCAATTCTGTCAAGTTCTCTCCTTTGAATATTTAACTTGGTATCAGAGCCTAACGATTCTTGCTTAGGGTTCATCTAGATCGACTTCGCCATTCAAAAATTTGTCTTCATCTTCGCTATTCTTGCAGCTTGATTGTTCCGACCCCATCTTTCGCTTTTTTCACTCAGCCCCAAGTTTTCCGCTTATTATCATGGGTGATGCAAGTGAATCACAAGTTCAAAAGGTTGAGGTATCTGTTCGAAGTTCGGAAGGAGGCTCTTTTGGAGGTACGAAGCTCAATGGTACTAATTTTCGTACTTGGAAGAAAATCATGTCCGTTTATCTCCGTGGAATACATAAGATGGGGCATGTAACGGGAACAATCAAGGCTCCAAGTACAAACGATGTTGAGGCGTTTTCCAAATGGGAGGATGATGATGGGTACGTGATGTCGGCATTGTTCAAGGCTATGACCGATGACGTGTTACAATTGGTAGAGGAATGTGAAACTGCCGAAGCTATATGGCTGACGTTAGGGGACCTCTACACCAATGAATCTGACTTCATACAAGTTCATGAGTTGATGTGTAAAGCCGCTGAATGCAAAGAATGGACAACCAAGACGCTTTTTTTACTAGATTGAAGAACACATGGGCAGAGATTGATCAGAAGCGTCCCTGTAAGATCAAGAATCCCGAGGATATTGCGTGGTACCAAAGAGAAAAGGATCTTGAGCGGGTTCATGCCTTTTTAGGAGGACTCGATGCCAAACATAACCATGCCAAAGGGGAATTGCTCAGAATGTCAGAACCTCCTAGTTTGAGTACGCTTTGCGCGTACATCCGCAAAGATGAATCTCAACAAGATAGTTTCAAACAAATGCAGGTAGAGGTATCCAGCCTAGCCATTCAGACCAAGCCACCTACACCTTATATTCAACAGCAAGGTCCAAATCCGCTTCATCATCAACATCCTTCACCAAGCTCTAATCGTCCAAAATGCACTTATTGCAATGATCTTGGTCATGTTCGAGAAACGTGTTGGAAGTTGCATCCACATCTTAAACGTCAAAAACAGAATTTTCGTAATAAAGGGAAAGTAGCTGCTGTACAATTGGTTCCAGAACCAGATTTCTATGGACTAACCGACAGACCATCACACATCAGGAGAAGTTGTTCCCACCGCATCTATAGTTGGTCGAGGTAAAATGGGTATTGCTTTAAAGGTTTCACACTTTGTTAGTTCTGATACTTGGATTATTGATTCTGGTGCATCTGATCATATGACTTATGATAAATCTTATTTTACTGAGTTGTCTCCCCCACCAGTGTCTTATGTCACTAATGCAAATGGTGAAGCTTTTCCTGTGTTAGGCACAGGGACAATCCGTATTACCCCAACTTTAGAACTTCATCATGTGTTATATGTTCTGCGCTTTATCTCATCACCTATTATCTGCTCCCCAATTGAATACCGAATCTCAATGTTCTCAGAACTTTTTATCCCATGTATGTCCTATTTCAGATCTTCTAACCAGGAAGTAATTGGAAGGGGGTATCTCAGGGGCAGATTGTTTCATCTGGATCAGATGTATGCGGGGGAGAAGCCAGGAGCACCATCCCGCGCCGCTTTGATTTCGAATTCTGAGAAATTAAGTGAAGTATGGTTATGGCATCGCCGTTTAGGACATCCATCTTTTAGTGTTATGAAAAAATCTATGCCTACTTTGTTTATTGGTATTGATGCGTCGGATTTACATTGTGAAACTTGTGTCTTGGCTAAGAGCCATCGTGCTACTTATTCTCCTAGTACTTCTGATAAAAGTTCTCTTCCTTTTGAGTTAATTCATTCTGATGTTTGGGGACCCTCTAAAGAGTCCACTATTTCTGGTATGCGCTACTTTGTGTTATTCATTGATGATTGTACAAGACTATCATGGGTAGTCCTCCTTAAAACCAAAGATGAAGTCTTTCAAGTTTTTCAAGCTTTCCGCAATCTAATTCACACACAATATAGTAGTACCATTAAAATCCTTCGGTCTGATAATGGGGGAGAATATGTCAATAATGCCTTTAGCGAATTTCTTCAACTGCATGGCATTATTCACCAGACTACGTGCTCACAAACACCAGAACAAAATGGCGTCTCTGAAAAGAAAAATCGTCACTTACTTGATATGGCCCGTGCCCTTCTTTTTAGTGCTCATATGCCCAAGTACCTTTGGGGTGATGCTATCCAAGCTGCTTCTTACCTCATTAATCGTCTTCCCTCCAATGTCCTTCAGGGAAAAATTCCACTTGAGGTTCTTGCCTCTCATGTGTCATTACCCTCAATTCATAACCTTCCCGCTCGTGTCTTCGGTTGTGTCGCCTTTGTCCATGTTCCTAAAAATCAACGGTCCAAGTTAGATGCCCGGGCAATTAAATGTGTATTCGTTGGTTATGGGGGATCTCATAAAGGGTACAAGTGCTACCATCCACCTACTCGAAAGTATTATGTCACTATGGATGTTACCTTTTTTGAAGACATGAGTTATTTCTCCTCACCTGACTCTACTCTTCAGGGGGAGAATTCATATTTTGAAGAGTTATCTCTTAGTGCGGAGGATGTAGAAGAGGATATACAGGCAGATTCAGTTGAAGTTCCAATTGACATCCACGTCGAGACACAAGAAAGTCAAAGCACATCTGCCCCCTCCACTATTGCTCATACCCCTGATCCACAACTTCCTGGTGATGAAGATCACTTATCTGAGGTATGCCCACCCACTAGTATTGATAGTAATGAGTCTAATGTTGGACAATATGTGTTACCTAGCCGGTCAACCCGTGGTCAACCAATCAAAAGATATGAACCCACTCTTCATGCAAAATCAAAGTATCCCGTTGCAAATTACATTTCCACTAATAGATTGTCTAAATCATATGAATCATTTGTGAATCAAATATCCACTGTATCAGTTCCTAACAAAGTGCAGGATGCCTTGGTTGATCCTAAGTGGAGGAAAGCGATGGAGGAAGAGATGGAGGCATTGCATAAAAATAATACATGGCAACTTGTTTCCCAACCACAAGGCAAGAAGGTCGTAGGTTGTCGTTGGGTGTTTACCGTAAAGCATAATGCAGATGGTTCTGTAAATCGATATAAAGCCCGCCTTGTAGCCCAGGGGTTTACTCAAACATATGGGATAGACTATGATGAGACCTTTGCTCCAGTCGCAAAGATGAATACTATTCGGGTTCTATTATCACTTGCGGCGAGTTTTGATTGGCCTCTTCGACAGTTTGATGTCAAGAATGCATTTCTTCATGGAGAATTAGCTGAGGAAGTTTACATGGCTCTCCCACCAGGGTATGTAGCAACTTCGCCAGGTAATTTTGTGTGTAAATTGGAGAAATCCTTGTATGGGCTTAAACAGTCACCACGTGCATGGTTTGGAAGGTTCTCACAGTTTATGAAAAAGGTGGGTTATAAACAGAGTAACTCAGATCATACATTGTTCCTCAAACACCAAAAAGGGAAAGTGACAGCTCTCATTATTTACGTTGATGATATGGTGATCACAGGTGATGATACTATTGAGATTGATAAATTGCAGAAGCAATTAGCATCTGAGTTTGAGATGAAGAACCTAGGTGAACTTAAGTATTTCTTAGGGATTGAGGTAGCAAGGGGGAGTGAAGGAATCTATTTGTGTCAAAGAAAGTATATTCTTGACCTACTGGCAGAAGCTGGCATGTTAGATTGTAAACCTGCTGACACTCCTATTGAACAAAATCATGGATTAGCATAATATGCTGACCAAATACCGACGGACCGGGCTCGCTATCAGAGATTGGTTGGGCGTTTAATCTATTTGGCTCATACTGCACTGCATTTGGCTTATGCCGTTAGCGTTGTGAGTCAGTTCATGCATAATCCAAGTGAGAGACACATGGATGCCGTAATCAGAATTTTGAGATACTTGAAGTCCTCCCCAGGAAGAGGAGTGATGTTTTCTAAACACAGTAATTGTCTCGAAATTCGTGGTTTCACGGATGCAGATTGGGCCGAGTATTATCGATAGAAGATCAACGTCCGTGGTATTTTACCTTTCAGGAGGTAATCTTGTTACGTGGAAGAGCAAGAAGCAGAAAGTTGTGGCTAGATCAAGTGCCGAGGCTGAGTACAGAGGGATGTCTCATGGAGTATGTGAATTGTTGTGGTTGAGAAATTTGATGTGTGATTTAGGTTTCGAACCTAAAAACGCTATGCAGCTATACTGTGACAACCGGGCAGCTATTAATATATCACAAAATCCAGTCCAACATGATCGTACTAAGCATGTGGAGGTTGACCGTCATTTCATAAAAGAAAAGCTAGATACCAACCTTATTAGCTTTCCCTTCGTTTCCACCGAAGAACAAATTTTGCCGATATCCTCACAAAGGGGTTTCAGAAAAGCATTTTACGACTCACTGAGCAAGTTGGGCATGGTTGATATCTATGCCCCAACTTGAGGGGGAGTGTTAATTGATATTGGTAATAGTTGACTTACTCTATTTAGCATAGGCCAGATCCCATGATTGGTGGATCACGTTTTCTTAGCCTTAGAAATAGTATTGACTGATCTTTGATTGATCATTGTATATGTATAAATAGGTTGAACATTATTCATTGTATATATACAAAACTACAGAAATTCATTCTCTCAATTCTGTCAAGTTCTCTCCTTTGAATATTTAACTTTAAGAGCATTATGAATGACTTATAAATAATTCTAAAACGTATATAGACTAAGTAAACATGCTCATGAACATCAGGAATGCATGAAGGCAAACACACAATGCTCATGCAAGAATCCGGGGTGTTACAGGCAACATGGAGGAGGGAGCGGCTCCAATAGCCCAAAATTAATTACGCCCGATTTTTTTTTACCTAGCCTCAATTTTTTTTACCGACACCCCAAAATTTTTGAGCAATGCCCAAATTTTTTTACTAACGCCCGATATTTTTTACCGATGCACAAATTTGAGATTATATTATCTCCAGTGTACCGGCTCGATTATCACCCTTCATTTTTATGCTTGAGAGGATCCAATCTTAAAGCACCATGAAATTGAGAAGAAATATGATGCAATCTATACTTATAACCTGCATAAAATTTAGGCCCCTCTAAGAAAATAATTGAGTGAGGGCAAGATTGATTAAAGGAGCCATATTATCATCATTGGAAACTCAAATGCAAAAACTCCCAAAATAACTTATTAAACTCAAAGGCATGAAAACTAACAAAAACAATATCACCATCCAACAATAGTAGGGGGTAACTGTACAAAATATGAATTGAATCTAATCTTCACAAAACTCTGATCATACATTAATCTCATACAGTACTGACACTGAGCCATAGGCATGGGCACAAAAAAAGATCTCTTTAAACTAGAAGCCTTCCCTAAAACTCGTCGTTGATCCCCAAAAACTTGTCACAAAATTACAAAATGAGCAAACACTAAATGAAAAAAAAAATCATAAACTCACTAATATTTCAATGTGCAGTCATGGCAAAGCGAACATTCCCACAAATGTCCAATCAAAAATTGTTCGTCATTGTATTTTTTCCAAGTAAAATTTTGGGTAAAATTTTGCCCAGTCCCTTTTTCAAAGTTTCTAATCCCAAAAGTCTATCATTTTGTTTTTCAACTATAAAAAACCAGTTTTCGAAGTATTGTTACAAAAATGTCATCGTCCCCTTCAATTAACATCTCCAGTAACACATGTTGAATTTGAAAATCACCATTATTGGGCAATGAAACGGGGATCGATCGCAGGTCGTTGGGATCAAGGGGGCAGCACTCCTTCGTGGGGGTTTAGGGCAACCCCCAGAAAGGTAAACGATTTGTTTGATTAATTATGTACAAAACTGTAATGGATCTGTACGGGATTGAAGAATTTTTCAGTAGGATGAAGGCGGATGTGTGTGCCCCGTTTTTCGACCTTTCCCCTGCGACTGAGAAGCAGATGATTTTTACAAAAGAAAAACCTTTCAAACGCGTGGAATACTATTAGTCCCAAAGGGCACAATAATAAGCTAGAAGGGGGGATTGAATAGCTTATTGAACACTTAAAAACTTTTCGTAATAGTTCCTAAATCAAGCACTTGCAATCTATTAAAAAGATTGAAGTAGCGGAAGTTATGAAAGGAAGACAGGTCAAGTCTGCCGATGAATCACTACAGGTAGACTTAGCTGTTTACTAAAGTTTGCTGCTAAAGGATTAAGTTAAGAGATATGAAACATCATAAAGCAGTAAGCAACAAAAGAAGATTAACATAATTGTTTTGAGATGGTTCGCACTGTAATGAGTGCTATGTCCACCACCAAGGCAGTCAACCTTGGATTTAAATGTGCATTATATTTTCCACTAATTCTATTACAGAAATATCCAATGGATCGTGTACAAAATATTTGACTTGTGTTTGGGGGTGGGGAAATTGAATATTTAGAAAAACAGAATATTTAATGTACAGAAGAATAGTCACTACAACAAAAATGTGCATTTACAACGTTTACATAACAACATTTTCTATCAAACGTTGTCATAGGAGCCATTTCACAACGTTTTATGTAAAATGATTTCTATTGATAGTATTTTACAACGTTTTTTTGCATAAACGTTGTGTTTGATGTGCTTTTCACAACGTTTTCATAAAAAAAACGTTGTCTTTAATTTACAATGTTTTTGTTTAAACGTTGTCATATTTTTAGACCTAGGATTTATAAATGGAATTTATTTTATTTAGCAATGTTTTATTTAAACGTTGTTATATCCTTGAAAAAAAAAGGCGGGATGATTTCCCTCGGTATAGTCTACTTTCCCTCATCAGTAAATTGAAGATAGAGAGATCATTTGAAGCCCTAGACAAACACATCGATCGAGAGATAACTTTATTCATAATATTAATTAATAAAGCCATCAAAAAAGTTAAAAAAATATTAAAATAATTATGTTTTTCTTTGATGTTTGATTAAAAAATAATGTTAAAAGACAATTAAAAAAGTAATTTGATTAGTTAATTTAAAACAGATAAGTACACCTGTTTCATCTTATAACCTAAAATCCAATAATTTAGGTAGTACACCTTTTATGCATTAAAAAACCAAAGTGAAAAAGCTAAAATTTTAAGCTTATTTAGTTTTTTTGAAATACAAAGACAGCCATACATTAATAAATTTTTTATTATTGCAATTTTACATTTTTTTCTCATAAATACATAAAAGAGCTAGGAATACTAAATGTTTACAAAAAATAAACATTTAATGCAGGATAAGAAATTTTATAAATTATTTATTCATTTTGTTTCAGGGTAAACATTTTCAACCTCCGCATATTTGACTATTTACACAAAAAAATTGGTAAGTAAATAATAAAAGTTAAAGTATGCATACTAATGGTGTATGGTATTTATTTATTTTTAAAGTATGGTTAAGTAAAGAAGTATTAATTAAATAGTATTCCATGTTGAGTTTTTTAAGATAAAGGTGTGGCGACCCAGCCCGGGCCCGAGGTGGAACCGAGGGTCGGACCGCCCAAAAAGGAAGGAAACAAGAAGACAAATAACATGTAAGGACTTAATTTATAAAAACGACGTGACGCAACATTAGAGACGTAGCACGCCTCGGCACCAAAAGGCCGGTATTTTTAAAAACCTTTTCAACCTGATAAACAGTTAAACAATATAACCAAGTCATCGGCGACACTACATGCCGGAACCCAAGCTAACAGTTCATGGACAAGAATTTAAATAAGAGCTAATAGCATGCTCAGCGGAAGACTAATACGTAGTGGAATAATAACAAGTTAACCAAAGCTCGGCTTACACAATGCCGGCACAAAAGGGTTACAAGTACTACGAGTGATATAACTACTAGCTAGCAAGAGTTACAAGATCAAGATCTAAACAAATACCCAAGCATAGTCTAATTGACTTGCTTAAACCCGTCGTCCTTACAAAATATAAAACAAGAGAAAGAGGACATCTAAACCACCTCTTCAAATATCAACGGCGCACCAAAAAGGCACAAAGCACGAACACAGCGAGTCTCAACGAGCAGGATCTGTCTTGCTAGGATCTAAAGCAGTAAAGGGGAAAAGGGTAAGTCATAAAGACTTGTAAGCTATCAATCATGCATGTCATGGCAATATGCAACATACAAGGCAAGATATCGTCACATCAGCATAGAGGTCATATATCCAAGATGCACATTGTTTCACATAGGTGCGCATAATTAGATCACATAGGATAAGGATATATAGAGAGCCGGGCCGCTACGTAGTTCCTGCATACAAGCGTTATCTGGAATGTGCGGGTATCGAATGTGTGTAAGTACATCGATCTTCCGAGGAGATGCCCGGGATAGTCACCAATGGTGCTCTTAAATGATTACAGCAAGGGAGCTACTTCCCCACTGTGGCCACAGTGGAGGCGTGTGTGAACAAAGACAGGTATGCCAGCTGGACTCATGCAAATGCCAAGTAATGTTTACTTAACAGAATTCTCAAGTATAGAACGAGGTCGACAAGAGCGATCTCGTTCATGACAAGTAAATTATTCTCATCAAAAATCAAGTAGGATTGAGTTCGACAAGAGCGAACTCAACATGTCAAATAGGCATTCCATTACATGACATCAAGAATCAAGCACGGTAATCAATCCAATTCTCAAGAGTCTATAATTATCATCAATAATCAAGCAGGAATGAGTTCGACAAGAGCGAACTCAACATGTCCAATAGGCATTCTATTATATGACATCAAGAATCAAGCAAGGTAATCAATCCAATTCTCAAGAGTCTATAATTATCATTCATAGAGGAACGTGTTTAGAACGTCGTAGGGATTGATCATTGAGCCGGTATTGTTCAATGGCTCACTTAAGTTTGACTCCGATGAGTCGTCTCTAACAATTCATCCAAGAGAGTTAAGATGCTAGATGCATCCAAAATCCTTTTCTAAGTTCTCGTATCGAGTAACTAGGCCGTTAATCCACTTAACAACCATAGTCAAGTATTAACATAAGTTCAACATTTCATAATTCAAGGGAACTTTAGAATCAATATTTCAAAGTTATCAAAAGCCAATAGTCCAAGAACATTAGTTATTCTTAGGAAGACATAGATCACATTCGATTCTAAGCATAGGACCCAATCAATAGGATGAACAATCCATAGTACGTGAAACCCTAGAATTCATAATCTCCAAGAGTTGTCAAGAGTCGTAAGTCCAAGAACATTAGTTGTTCCTAAGGAGGCATAGAACATATTCAATTCTAGGCATAGGACTAAATTAATAGGATGAACAGTTTGTAGCATGTGAAACCCTAGAAATCATCATCTCCAAGAGTTATCAAAAGTCATTGGTCCAAGAACAATAGTTGTTCCTAAGGAGGCATAGAACATAATCAATTCTAGGCATAGGACCCAATTCAATAGGATAGACAATTCATGGCATATGGAACCCTAGAAATCATAGTCTCCAAAGGTTGTCAAAATCTATTAGTCCAAGAACAATAGTTGTTCCTAAGGGGACATAGAACACTTTTAATTCTATGCATAGGACTAACTTAACAAGATGAACATATTATTCAAATTCTCCAAAAGATCAATTCATCCACAATCATGGCATGGGCATGGTAGGAGCATGAGAGTTACAAGAAGAGGGGGACATGGCATTTCTAGCATACATCCTAAGGGGAATCGATAGCTTACCTTCACCAAGGAAAAGGATGGTTTGAGCATAAACTATCCGGATGGAAACGTGCTCCTCGTCGGTAGCTTCACTTCGGTGGTCTCGGTTTGGCAATCGGAGGTCGGGAGCTCAATCCATGGATGCAACACACACTAATCTCACCTTTTCTCTACACACACAAAGCTTGGTAGGAGAGAGGAGAGAAAAATCTGAGAATGAGGCTTAATGGTTGGTCAACAAGAGGAACCCTTTTTATATGTTGCATGAAATGAGTGGAAATCCACTTGGCACAAGGAGAGGGCTCCAAATTCCACTTGTCAAGTGGAGGTTGCTTGAGGTTAGGACTAATCTAACTTGATTAGGGTCTAATAGGTAGGATTAGGGCCAATTAGGAAGAAGGCTTAAGTGGCTAATTGGGTCACAAAAGATTGAAGGAGAAAAATCCCGTAGGAGACGTGCAAGTGAGGCGGGCGCTCACCATGGCCATGCGGCGCCTCAAATCTTGGGGGTCACCATTTTCAATTGCTCTCGGCATTTGGGGCGGGCGCCTCACTCGAGCCATGCGGCGCGCTGGAGCTTACTTGGAGCTCCAAACTTGACCTAAACAAGTCCTAAATGGTCCCAAACTTATGGGCAACCATTCTAGGGTCTAACATAACTCAAATCAAGTCCGAAACACACCCGAACAACACCCGGAACAAGGTAGGACAAGGCTCGAATCATGCGACGATTGGTTGACGAATCAAACCGAATCAACGTCAATAAAACTAGGATAACTTGGGCATGGAAAAGGCTTGTTTAAACATGGTTATGACTTGAATACAAGTCCGAGAACTCAATGAACACATCGCACGTCGAAATACAAGCAATACGGGAGGGAAATCGCTAAGGCCAAAACAAAGCAAGAAAGTTTCTAAACTTCCAATCAAGTTTACTATGATCAAGGTGGGCATTCTAGATCGTCTATGAAAGACAATAGAACTCTAACAAGTCTCGGTTGAGTGCTAAACATGCTAAGGCAAACACTCAAAGTACAACGGCAAGGCAAGCAATGCGTAGAAGGTATTCAAGCAACTAGGCACGTAATACTCCAATGTGAGCATGACATGGGCAAATAGAAGTGTCTAACATGTTAAGGCATAATACAAGCATGTTATTAAGGCAATAAACAGGTAATGGGTTTGGGTTCTCACATCCTCCCCCACTTAAAGGAATTTAGTCCCTAAATTCTTCAGAATCATCGAATAGGAAAGGGTATCTCTCTCGCATATCAAGCTCGGTCTCCCACGTGGCTTCCTCAATATCATGATTCTTCCACAAGACCTTCACTAAGGAATCTTCTTTGTTCTCAACACTTGCTCTTGTTCTCAAGAATTCACGGTTTCTCATCATCAAGTCGGGGCTCATAAGAAAACTTCTCATCATAAGAAGGTCGGGCTCAAAGTAATCTCATCATAAGTCGGGGACATGCGACTCATCCTTCAAAGTACTTGCGTAGCATCGAAACATGAAAGACGTCATGAACATCCGATATAGAAGGTGGTAATGCTAACCGTTACGCCAAAACTCCAATCCTTTCTAGGATCTCGAATGGTCCAATGAATCTAGGTGAAAGTTTACCTTTCCTCCCAAATCGCTTAGTACCGCGGCGGGGCGATACCTTCAAGAATCACAGAGTCACCAACACAGAAATTCTAAGTCGCGTCTCCGGTTGTCAAAGCGTAGCTCTTACGTCTACTACGGGTTGTAAGCAATCTATCTCTAATAAGCTTCACGCTCTCGGTTGTTGTACCATCTCAGAACCCCAGCTTAGCTTCACCAACTTCATCCCGAAATCGGTGAGCGACACTTACACCCATATAAAGCCTCATATGGCGCCATTTCAATACTAGGCGGTAGCTGTTATAATAAGCAAATTCAGCTAATGGCAAATGAGAATCCCAATGCCCTTGAAATCCATGGCACAAGCACACCCAAGCCTTCTAACGAGGCATCGATAAAAAAAAATCAAAAAGTTCTCAGAAACACTAGGCAATGCTAAGATAGGGCCGTAGTCAACCTCCTCTCGTGACTTGGAGTACACGAGGATATCATCAATAAACACAACCACAAAGCAATCAAGATATTCATGAAAAACCCTATTCATCAAGTCCATAAAAGCTGCAGTGCGTTGGTCAACCCAGCAAGGCATCACAACAACTCATAGTGGCGTAGCAGCGTGCGAAAGGCTGTCTTATGAACATCCTCTCTCGAACTCTCAACTAATAATAGCCACTCCTCAAGTCAAGCTTGGAATAAACAAGCGAACCCGAAGTGGATCAAAGAGATCATCAATGTGTGGCAAGGGATACTTATTCTTGATAGTATTACGGTTCAGCTGTCGATAGTCTATGCAAAATCGTAAACTACCATATTTCTTTCACAAACAATACGGTGCACCCACGGGACACACTCGGTTAAATGAACTCTCTATCTTGAAGTTCTTGCAACTACTCCTTCAATTCTCACAACTCATTTGGAGCTATTACGTAAGGTGTTCTAGATATAGCGAGTCCACGGCAATAGCTCAAGCATAAAACTCTAATTCTCGGTCGGGAGGCAATGTAGTCCCAAAGTCGTGCTACAAGGACAAGGCAAAAGAGGACAAGCACTTGCAAAACAGTAGTGCGAGTCGGACAGTTGAGCTAACGAGCTCAATAAAGGTAGATAAGCGTATACAAAAATACGGGTCATGGAGAAAGCGAATCTGCGAGGCGATAGGGAAAGAAATGCTTAAATATCATCTCCAATCAATTCCAAAGTCGAGTCATCTTGACTCTTCGGCAGGGGTTCAAGGACATTATCGAGGTTTACAAAGTTCCAACAAGCGTGGACAATGAGGTGAAAATTCTTCCTTATCAACTAAACAGGTGACTCGAATGCACGTGCAATAGTTGCACCAAACTAACAAACTTTCCAACAGAGAGTTTTCCAGACTAACTAAATTATTCCGGTCACAACACGAATCTATAGGATCTAACGTCCTAACAATAAAATCAAGTAGTCAATCATCATGGACCACATATTCGCCTTTCAAAGAAGGCATTCAATACCATGCAATTCATTCGATCATGTCACAGGTTCAATTTATTCGTAGCATGATTTCAATATACACGTTGCACATATTTGCACAAGTAAAACAAGATGCCACTTTCAATTTCATTCAGGTTGGTCATGGGTTCGATCAATTCCTATATCATATTATACCATTCTAGTTCTCAGACGAATACCTCTTGATAATCAAGTCGAGGGGCCCTCGAAGTGACTTCAAAAGCTTTAGTCGTAAAGGATGCGGGAGGGATTACAAGTCACATAAGAGCATCCTTTATGAAGGTCTCATGCACATATAATATAGTTACATTTAGGCATGGAAATCAATATCACATACATAGTATTTTAATCTACCATGCAAGTATACCAAGTATGGAACATTCATACCCTTAACGATCCACTAATGATAGATAAATCCTTTTACAAAATGCTAATACTCTATTAATGCATTAGTCGAATAACGGTACAAGACAATAACTTAATAATCCTTGGCTAGCAAATAGTTATTAGCTAGAAGACCTCAAATCACTTTGGGTCAAGGCGTAAAGCGAGCTAACGATTAATCCAATCATCGGTCATGCGATCACCTATCGGGTACTCACCAAGTCTCAACTTGAAACCACAACGATACCTTGATCATTAGGGTATCCCTTCAATCTCAATAACATGAAGCGAGGGAAAGAGTCCTCTAATTCGACACTATGCAAAGCCCAGTACTCACGATTAGGCACTCTGATAAGATATATATACTTATGTAGGAATCAAGGAATACACTAGGTACTACGGGAGGCTTAGCCACGCTCAAGAAGGTGTAACACGTTCAAAGGCACTAATGGACACCACGACGATCACGCTCGGAATCAACAACTTTGAGCTTATAGGGTCACTCACAACGGACAAGAAACAATAGCTCTACAAAGCAGCAACAACACACACTCTTGGTATAAGCTGGCGCCTTGAAAGTAAAAGCGGGTGAAAGGTAATATTCCTTGACACGAACAACTGTACTCACGAGAATCTAGATTACAATGAACTTAGGATTCTAAGTCCTATTCATTAACGAAGAATACGCCAATAAGGCATGAAAGAGAACACTCGCGTCATGATTCACACAAGAACTAACCCAACTAGGCCATGGAACCTATCACGGCTTATAGCTACGAGCTCGATACCAAGCTGTGGCGACCCGGCCAGGGGACCCAGGTGGAGGCGAGGGTCGGGACCAAATAGGAAGGAAACAAGTAGACAAATAACATGCAAGGACTTAATTTATAAAAACGACGTGGCCAACATTAGAGCATTAGCGTAGCACGCCTCGGCACCAAAGGCCGGTATTTTTAAAACTTTTCAACTGATAAACGATTAAACAATAAAACCAAGTCATCGGCGACACTACATGCAAGAACCCAAGCTAACAGTTTATGGACAAGAATTAAATAGAGCTAATAGCATGCCAGCGGAAAGACTAATACGTAGTGGAATAATAACAAGTTAACCAAAGCTCGGCTTACACAATGCGGCACAAAAGAGTTACAAGTACTACAAGTGATATAACTACTAGCTAGCAAGAGTTACAAATCAAGTTCTAAACAAATACCCAAGCATAGTCTAATTGACTTGCTTAAACCATCGTCCTTACAAAATATAAAACAAGAGAAAGAGGACATCTAAACCACCTCTTCAAATATCAGCGGCGCACCAAAAGGC
>JABEVN020003639.1:0-17425 GCA_013146195.2 Codonopsis lanceolata | reverse complement strand
AAAATTGCTAGTTGTTTGAATTGAATATCTTGAAGTATTATCATCATCTAGGTTCTAAGAATTAAAATTGAATCTTCTTTTAAAAATAATCGTTGAGCCAATCATCCTTGAAATTCTACTCTTAATTTTCTTTTCTCTACACGTGATTCTTATTGATTAAGTTTTTGGTTTTGCTTGCTTTGTTAATCACTATTTAATTGCTTAGTTCTTTTAGAACTTGGAGGAATTGAAAGTGAGGAGAGTAGGTAAACACGAGAGGAGTGACATTAATTGAGCGATACACGTAAGGGAGTGGTGAGGTGATTTTGCAATAAAATTTCTCAGTGTACACGATGTCAAAACAAGTGAGAATGATGTTCCTACCTTTGATATGAGACTTTATATGGAAGGTTTTGTGAGAGATTTGCATAAAACTATGAGGGAGCAAAAGGAGGATCTAATGGAGGAGATTGGAAAAATTGTAGTGAAAGAAAAGAAAGAACAAGAGAGGGAGGTAATAAACCTAATGATGTGCCAAGACGTAGAATAGATGAAAAAATTAATTTTGAGAAATATTGGGAGGATCTTCGTTGCAAATTAAGAACTCAAAACCAAAGAAGTGGAGGTAAATAAGGGTGACAAAAATTCTTCTAAACCTTTTCCAATAGGTGATGAGAGAGAAAACAATATGGTAGTTAGGAGGATGTTAGAAGTGAGAGTTCCAACTGTTGAAGAGATTGAAAAGGAGAAAATTTTCTTTACTAAGTGCAAAGTGCAAGAGCGAATTTGTGGGGTGATCATTGATGGAAATAGTTGTACTAATGTTGCTAGTGTGACCATGGTTGAGAAATTAGGGTTACCTACAACCAAGCATCCTAAACCCTACAAGTTGCAATGCTTGAATGGAGGAGGTATGTTGAGGGTGAACAAGCAAGTTCTTGTGAAGTTCAAGATTAGAAAATATGAAGATGAGGTGATGTGTGATGTGGTAATCTGACAAACTCATTTATTGCTAGAAAGACCTTGGCAAGTTGAGAGGAGTGTTACTTATGATGGCAACACAAAAGACATTCTTTTGTGCATGATCAAATAACATTAAACTTGTACCATTGACTCAACACAAGCTTATGATAATTTTATGATGATAAGCAATAGCTAGTGAAGAGAGAAGGCTAGTGAGGAAAATAAAATAGAGAAGCCTTTAAAAAAATAGCTTGAGAGAAATAAAGAGAGTTTGGCTAGAGAGCAAAGTGAGGAGAGTGAGATAGCCAAGAAAAGGAGAGCTCAAGTGAAAATAATGAGAGTTTGGCTAGAGATAAAAGTGAGTTTTGTGAGATAGCCAAGAAAAGCTTGAGTGAAAACAAGAGTGAGAGGCCGGTTTTAGAGACTAGTGAAAGATGTGAGATAACCGGGCAAAAGGAGAGGAAAATTAGTGTGTGTGAGAAAAAGAAAGAGTGTGAGAAGAGAAATTGAGGCAAATTTTGATACTAATCAAATTAATGTTGCATTACCAAAATCTATTGTTTCTTTTTCACAAACTTTTCAAGAGGCATCACCAAAAGAAATTGTGAGATTCAAGAAGGAATACCAACAAGGTAAGGAGATTGTTGTAGAACCTACATTTTATCAAAGGTATGATCTTAATCTTTCTTGGAAGAATAAGTTGTGTGGTGAATTGTTGCATGTTAAGAACCATGACATTGATAATAAGCTCAATAGAGTTGTTGTTGAGTTTGGACAATTGACTAGATTTGTGGACACTCGTGTCATGGGTAAAATTGTTAAGCCACCTAAATTATTACATGTTAAGCACCAAGGATTTGATAAGAAATTTAGAATTTTTAAAAGTGCTACTTGTGATAATTTGTTTAGTCTTGTGAGTGACTTGTTCATAAGAGAGATTGTTAGACCATATGACATGCCAATGAAGTTCCAATTGCAAAGTTTAGTTAGTCACCATGGTTTAAGTGATTGGATGAAATGTAGTAAAAGCATGGCTAATGAATCAAAATCGACATTGCATATTCCTAACCATGAGCATGTAGGTCCATTCATGGATGATACTTTGGTTGATAAGTCATTAAGATTGCATTGTTTATTGAAAGTTGAGAGGGA
Organism: Codonopsis lanceolata; assembly: GCA_013146195.2. Classification (NCBI taxonomy): domain Eukaryota; kingdom Viridiplantae; phylum Streptophyta; class Magnoliopsida; order Asterales; family Campanulaceae; genus Codonopsis; species Codonopsis lanceolata. The sequence goes on along the minus strand of JABEVN020003639.1, from coordinate 15,331 downwards.
ATCTCTTAATTGTGCATTGAAAAGAACAAGAATTCATCTTTTTACAAGTTCATTGCATGATGATGGTATGATTGTGAATCTTAATATAAGACATCTTAAGCCATACCATGAGATAGTAGATGTGTTCCATAACACTTTGATAGGTGTTGAATTGATGAGTTTGCATGGTGTGACTAAATTACCTAATTGTGTGAGTCCTATACGTGAGAACATGCAACATTCTTCTATATTGAGTTATGTTGATGCATGTTTCAAAGAAGATGTTGTTTTCCATGTTATATTATTCTTTCACAAGATTTATGGATTGCATGAGTTACATATGGATTCATGGAAAGAGACAACTCATGTTAAGCATGTTAAACCTTGGAAAGGTGATGAAATTCATATTGTTGATGATTATAAGCATGTTTTAACACATGATCTGATTTTTGAGCATAAATGATGTTTATCCTTGAGATTACACTCTGGTTGTAATTTCTTATCGTTGCATGATTCATTATTGATAAATATGGATATGCAAAAGATGAAAGTTTTTAGGTTGATCTTTAAACTTGGTGAAATCAATTGTTTGTTTCAAATCGAGGAATTAAGTAAATTGATGAGCGAAAGATTTGATTATGGTAGTATCTTGTCTTATATAATCATTTTATTGATTTGCATGATTTATTGTATATGCTTTGGATTGCATAAAGTTGTGATGTTGAGCATGGTTGTGCTAAAAAGAGGATTTACTAGGTTAATGTTTAAACCTGGTGATTGTGGTTTTATAAAGTATTTTCATGAGGGAACATCGAGTTGTGATAACTTGATGAGTGAGATTATAAACATTGATGGATTTACTTGTCATGATGAATTTGGATACATGAGTTGGTATGCCATATTGCATATTATCTTATTATACTTATTAATATCTTTCATTGACATTCCTTATGATGATCTTGTTGTGTTTAATGTTGCATATGTGATGTCATTCATGGAAAGTCACCGAGTAATGCAAGTTAGATATGTTAGATTGGTATTTGAACCCGGTGATAGGGTTTGGATGTGGTGGGACACTTTCCTACACCAAGAGATGTTTTTCCTAAATTTTTACATAACTCATTATGTCCTAACAATGTTGTTCATGTGGTAGTGCATAGTTTTGTTGTGTTTCTTCTAGAGTTAAAGGAGGAAATCTTGATAGAGTACCAAGGTGTAACGATGGAAAGTCAAGCGAGAATGGTCTTTGATCCCGGTGATTGGAGATACATAAACTTGTATGGAATGGATTGCAAACATGGAGAGTTTGAACAAATCGACGATATGAAATCATATGGTAAGTATAATTTTAGAAACTATATCTTGGTTACTAAATCGTGTCTATGTGATCTAGGTCTAGATTTGAGGACAAATCCTTTTCAAGAGAGAGGGAATGATATGATTCTGACCACCAACCAAGAACCAAGATTGTCACAAGCAAGGGAGAGGCATTGGAAGCATGTAGATCAAGGTTCGAGGGTTCATATGAGCATGGATCGAGGTTCAAGGGTTCTAAAATGCATAGAGTATGATTGGAAGATTCAAGAGTTCTATACAAACTTAATTCGTGGATTTATTGGAGATTCGGGCTATTACAATGGCTACTCTACAAATTCAAACATGCGTTGTGAAGCCTTAGATTTCATGGAAGATGACTTGAAGACTCAAGAAATGTTTGTTAATGTCATACAATGACTTTGGAAGCTTTTAACGCCTAAAGGAAGACTTTAGGGGGCCAAAATGCAACTTTGAAAATTAGGCCTTTACAAAAAACAGGATTTGTGTATTTTTCCTTATTTTAGAGGATTTATGTTTCTTAAATAGATTAGGTAACTTACCTAATTATTGCCTACATAGATTAGGTAAGTTGAGTAGTTTCCTAAGTGGATTTTAGGTAGTTTCCTAAGTTAATTCTACTTAGACTTTTCCTTTTACTATTAGGTTTAGGATCCACAACTCATATAAATAAGAGTTGTGACTTATTGTTTTGTGCACAACTTTCTGATTATTGATTAATATAGTTTTTGAGTGTTTTTCAAAACCTCATTGTTTTTCATTGAACTTGTGATTATTTGGTGAGAGGCTAAGTAATCGAAACCCGAACTTATCAATATGATATTCATCCCTATTGTGGCGTTCTTCCTTATACCAAGGTTCGTGTTCGTCTCGTAATTGGATCGCGGAGTACCACGTCCAATAACGGATCGTAGCATTGGGTCAAGGTGTCACAATCCATCAATTCATTGACGTTCTTCGCTTGCCGTGCTGCGTGCTCTTTGATTCCTCCATCGCGAGTACGCGTCTAGGAATCATATCAGATCATGGCATCGGTCACAACTTCTCTGCTGTCAGAACTCCACAACAAAACGGTGTAGTAGAGAGGAAAAACAGAACACTTATCGAAGCTGCTAAGACTATGCTAGCCGAAGTAAAGATGTCTAAGCACTTCTGGGCAGAAGCCGTCAATAAAGTATGCTTCACTTAGAACAGATCCCTAATCAACAAATTTCACGGTAAAACACCATATGAGCTTTAGAGAGGTAAAGCCCCAAATATTGGATTTTTCAAAATCTTTGGTTGTAGATACTTTGTAGTCTATAATGGTAATGATTACAGAAGCAAATTTGATAACAAAGCCGACGAAGGTGTCTTTATGGGCTATGCTTTACACTCCATAGCTTATAAGGTTTTCAACAAAAGATCGTTAAAAATTGTTGAATCTGTTCATGTTTCATTTGATGCATTTGATTTATTAGAGACACACATGGCTCCAAATGTTGATGATGACTTTGTTAATGTTGAGACAGGTACATCCCAAACTTCAACCTATCAAATGCCAAATCCTCCCTCAGTAACTCACTCAGATATTCCTGACCATCATTTCTCAAATGGTTCACCAGAAGACCTTAACCCTACTTATGATAGCACCTATCCAGAGCCCATCGCCTCTGAACCTCATAATCCTATTCTTCAACTCACCTTTGAATCAAATTCTGAACAAAGCACCCATTCAGAAACAACTGACTTTCCTCCTAGTCATCCTCCTGAACCTCTTGAATCACATTCCTGCTGTTACAAGAACATGTAAAGACCACCCAATTTCTCAAATCATTGGTGACATTCATGTAGGAGTGCAGACTAGAAGATCTTCCAGAAATGAGCCGAAAAAGATTGATGAAGCCCTACAAGATCCAAGTTGGGTAGAAGCTATGCAAGAGGAACTTCAGCAGTTCGAAAGATGTCAAGTATGGAGGCTAGTTCCAAGACCAGTCGATCATACCATCATTGGCACAAAATGGGTGTTCAGGAACAAGAAGGATGAAGATGAAAACATCATAAGAAATAAAGCCAGACTCGTTGCATAAGGATATAGACAAGAAGAAGGAATCAACTATGATGAAACTTTTGCTCCACTAGCAAGGTTAGAAGCTATCCGAATTTCTTAGCCTATGCTACATACAAGGACTTTGTGTTATATCAAATGGACGTCAAGAGTGCTTTCCTCAATGGTGATCTTCAAGAAACCGTATATGTCACTCAGCCTCCAGGCTTCGTGAAAAAGGGAAAGAGACTCATGTCTACAATCTTAAGAAGGCCCTCAATGGTCTTAAGCAAGCACCTCGTGCCTGGTATGAGACACTATCCAAGTTTCTCATAGAACAAGGATTTGTGCGAGGAAAGATCGACACTATTCTGTTCATTCTCAAGCACAAAGGTCATTCGCTGTTGGTACAAATATATGTCGATGATATCATTTTTGGTTCTACGAATGAGAAGCTGTGCAAACGATTTGAGACACTCATGACTGAAAAATTTCAAATGAGCGTGATGGGAGAACTCACATTCTTCTTAGGTCTTCAACTTCAACAATCCAACAAAGGAATCTTCATAAGCCAGTCGAAGTATGCTAAAGATCTAGTCAAAAAATTTGGATTGGAATTAGCAAACACTTTTGACACCCTAATGTCTGCTAAATGCAAATTATCAAAAGACTTGCATTGAAAGAAAGTTGATATCACCTTATATAGAGGAATTATTGGATCTTTGCTCTACCTTACCGCCAGCAGACCTGACATAGTGTATGCTGTTGGGGTATATGATAGATTCCAAGATGACCCTCGTGAATCACATCTTCTTGCAGCCAAGAGAATCATCAAGTATGTATCAGATACCACCAATTTGGGTATCTGGTATCCAAGAGAATCCTCCTTCAACTTAGTTGGCTACTCGGAATGTCGACTATCTTTGGATGTCAAGTAGACAGGGGAAGAGCACAAGTGGAACTTGTCAATTTCAGAGACAGACTTGTCTCTTGGGCTAGCAAAACAAGCATCGGTTTATAACTCCACCAGGCGGGGAATACATCGGCTTTGGGAGGCTTTGCCAACTTCTTTGGATGAAACAACAGTTGGTAGACTATGACATCAAAGTAGCGGATTGCCCAATCATGTGTGACAACACCTCAACAATCTCTATCACCTACAATCCTGTGATGCACTCCAAGACAAAACATATCGATGTTCGATATCACTTTCTAAGGGATAACGTAGAAAAGAGAAACATAAGCATGAAGTATATTTCAACTGAGCATCAACTAGCAGACATCTTCACAAAAGCACTGGAAGCAGACAGGTTTGCTTATCTTAGGGGAGAGCTTGGTATGCTTGACCAAACTGCCTAATTTTAAAATTTAAACTTTATTCAATTTTAAAGTTTTGAGCAGACTTGATAAATTCTCTTAAGCAGACTTATTTTATTAGAGCAAAAACATTAATTCTGTCAATCACTCGAAGACAGAGGTAAGTCTTCTAATTCCTAGTTTAAGAGGGTTATTTATGAAAATTGTAAGAGACCGATTTTAAAATTGGTTGAAATATTTTTAAAGGGGTCATTTTTTGACTGCCCTAAGTCGTCAGTCATCAAATCCTTTCAAGCGAAGGCCGCCTGACTTAAAGTCACTTCACCGGTTCAAATGACTGATTTCACACCTTTTCATTAATAAACCTCTCAACCGCCAATTTCAAACTCACTTTTCCAAAACCCTTTATCTCTCAAACTGTCCTTTGCTCTTCTCTCTCTCAACAATCCTCTTCTTCCACTCGTTTCGTCTCTGTGCAATGTACAAAGAATCCTTCGAATTTCTGCAATCTTCTTAAATGGTTAGACAAATCTACCCCAGAATTCTCATCTAGGTTGTAATTTCATTTTAAAGGGTTCTAGATAGTATGTCCGCCATTGTTGTTTGTTCATGAAATTTTCCTGCTTTGCTCATAAAATTTCTTTCCTTACCCAGTTACAGATTCTTGCTTAATATTTATACATTTCAACCTCTTGTATTTCTTTTTCCTGTTGAAATGTCTGTGTATGAAAATACCTGTAGAAATTTGTAAATTTCTGGGCTCTAGCACGGTATCTTGCTCAGACTACAGATTTCTCACGGATCTCAAGTTTTTGCCCTAGTTTTTCTTCTTGAAATTTTTCAGGCTGGAACTTCCTCTTCTGCTACTATTCCTGAACAAGATCCGAGCTCTGACTCTTCTATTCCCATCTTGCCCCCAACTACGTACCATCCTGGCATGTGCATTGATGAACCATCTGTGCGTGCCTACGCATCGGGAGTCAAAGTTGTTGATGACCTCAACCAGTCAGGAATTCTGCCCCTTTTTATGCTGGAGGACGAGGACTACAGCAACCTACTGGTAGAAGAATTCTTCCAGAAGGCAAAAATTAATGAGTCCAGAACCTCAATCTCTGCTTTTATCCAGACTATCTCCATCACCCTCACTGCCTCCAGGATCGCCAAAATCCTGGACGTCGAGTTCAATGGTCCTACCTCTTGCACTGCTACTGAGAAGGACCTAGCTTGGTGCTATATGCATGGAGAGCACACTCCCAAGGAACCCTATGCGAAGATGAAGTGGACACTCTTCAAAGATGATGTCTAATTTATCAGCCATCTATTCAATAAGAGTATGATATTCAAGAATGGGACACAGATGTGATGACTGCTGACCAACTCGAGTACACAGCTGCTATCATCCTCAACATTCGTCTTAACTGGGCACAAATACTCTTCGAGATGCTCTGTGATGCTATCGATGTTGTTCAAGCATCCATCAAGCAGAAGAGACCCTTTATGCGTCTCATCAACTTCCTTATCCGCTCCAACATGTCCTTCACTAATCGCTTTCTAAACTTTAAGAAGAAGAAAGTCAAGAAGGCCATCCAGTTCTCCAGCACCTTCATTATCAGTCACCACAAGCTACAAAATGAGAAGCGAGACCAGCAAGGGCTTCCCCCTCTACTGCTGGTCCGTACTCTCAATCCGCCCCCTCTGGTGATTCTCAAAATCAACCTTGCTACAACAGTGGATGCCTTTATGGCAAAGCAACTCGGCAAGAAGCTTCAGAAGGCTGCTCACGTAAGCTTGGTGTCAAGCCCTCTGCCGTAGCTGCATCTGCACACCCTACTCCCTCCATAGGATCCAAACGCAAGAGATCTATTGGCGAGGAGGAGCCAGCTGCTCAAAAGAAGAAGAAGTCTTCTTCAAGCACTGTTGCTACTGCTGCTGCCCCAAAAGGAAGAAGCGCTCAGTGCCTACAATTTCAGTCTCAGCATCCGTGCCTGATAAGCCTCAAGATGAACCACAACCCGCACCTCTTCACCCCGGAAAACGTAAGCCCAAATGCTTAGAACCCTCAGAACCGTTCATCCCCTTTGAACCACCCAGCTCCTCTCCTATCTCTTCCACTTCTCCACCTCGTTCTTCTTCAACAGCCCCTGCTGCTGTTGGGGAGGAGCCGTCTACACTTTCTTCTCCCATTCCATCACAGCCCCTGCTGTTGTTGAGGAGGAGCCAACTTCTTATGTTCCTAAAAAGAAGAAACGCACACTTCGCAAGAAGTTTGTGGCTCCGTGATCGATGTTTTATTTAATCTTTTTCCTTGCAAGTGAACAAGACTATTATAGAATAGTATTGGAAGCAAGGGTCGAACCCACAGAGACAAGTGATCACGAATAGTGCAATTTATCGATAGCAAATTATTAATCGAAAGGGGGTTTTTAGGTTTAATTCTACTCTAAACTACTATTTATAGATGTTTAACTAATTAGCAGTAATAACAGATATGAAGATCTTATGGTGGGTGGCAATCTAGGATTCTGGGTTTCACTTGTATCTCCTTAATGTTCAATTCATAATAATATCATTCAATGTCTTGGGTTCGTTCACTAAAGATAGATATAGTCTGTTGAACAATTGGTTCAGCCTCCATCCCCGCAAAATTCATCCATTCTATATCCTAAGCACAAGAACTATCAATCTAGCTGTCACCTAGATTTATGATCTATCTGTCACCTAGATCATGCAAGAACCTGGTCCTAACTTATCACTCTCGTGCATCGATAGGTCCAATTTATTGTGTTGGTGAGCCGATTAATGCGACATATGCACTTGGTCATGCAGTTATCCGCACCTCTAAGCCTTTATTATTTACGATTACATTCATTTGGTCAAAGCAAAATAATATAGGGATTGATAAACAACACAATCAACAAGCATTGAATGAACATATATAAGAATCAAAACATAAATTTGATACAAGTTACCTCCCACCTCCTAGATTATGGATGATTTAGTTCATCATAGACAATGAACAGCACATGGAGATGATCGGATACATGATTTGATCTTCAATACTTGAAATTACAGAATCTAACTATGTTATACAATCTAAAAACTACCTAAAATCTACCTAAAGAGAGCTTTCAGTCGTCCTCCTTTTTCTTTGGCTCGGCATCAGACTTCTATATATACTCGGGAGTTGTAATTCAATCGAATGACTGTGTGAAAATCCGAAAATCAAGCATTCTGACCACCTTGCGGTCGCAAGGTGTTGGGTACCTTGCGTCCGCAAGGTCTCCAGTGTGTCCGGCCTTGGAATTCTTTGGTTGCTGGCTTTAAGGCCCGTACTGCCTACCTTGCGGTCGCAAGGTCTGAGGCACCTTGCGTCCGCAAGGTCTCTAGATTCTGCAGCTTTCACTTTTTCTTCATTTTTCCTTTTTGGCCCTTCTTGAAATTTGCACTTAAAACCCTGGAGTTTCGCGTATTTTCACTAATAACCCTGAAACTTACAAAACTCACCGAAAACATATATTAGTAACCAAAAGCCTCGTGAAATAGCATAATTTAAGTCATAGAAGTGTATAAAATCGATGTATAAAATACATCGATCAAATACCCCCAAACTTAAACTTTGCTCGTCCACGAGTAAACAAAAATACTTATAAATACAAAAGCATATAAATAACAAAAATAAAAATCTTTTTGGAGGGTGACACTATTTATACTCCTCTATAAACCCACAAACTCAAGGAGACTCTTTCGAGTGACTCAACTATGCAGATAAATACAAAAACAGATAAATACAAAAGCAAATAAAATTTAAACTAAAAATAAAACATAAAATCTTTTTGGCTTCATCTCAAGTTATAAGTGTACGGTATGCAAGTAATCTCAGTTTGGTGCTCACCACATATATGCAGGCTTAGTCATATAAAACCAACTGATCTTTTCTTAAGATCACTACTAATTTTACTTACTCCGTGTGTGTGTGATCACCAGTCTTAAAGAATATCTTAACTAAAACAGGTTTATTAAGCTAAACACCACATTCATATGAAAATCAAAGTTTAAGAGAAAATCATGCATTAAGAATTATGAGATCTACCATCCAAACCCGGTCAGTTACAGACAGAAAGGTCCCAAGGATTTAAAAGACTTATACATCCATCCCATGCACTTCTATGTATGACATACAATGCTCTCCTATCCCAATGACTTGTAATAGCTAAGATTATGCTAACACAGTGAGCTTTAGGGTGAATAACAATGATTATGAAGTGTGTGATCAATTTCATGTTACTCACTTGACAATTAAAACAACATAAGAATTGGCAAGAGGATCATTAGGTCTTTATATAGCTTGTAATTTAAGGCCAAGGTGATGGGGGATATGATGGAAAGGATTAGGAATTCAAAGTGAGAGAGTAAGACTACCCTTTATCCCTCATACTTCCAAGCAAAAGGAAATTTTCCCTATTTAGGCTAGGACCTGCAAAGACTACAAGTGGAGGGGTGCTTTTTGTTACTTTTCACTTTTCTTCTTTCTCCCCCCCCCCAAACTTGTTTTGGGCAATATATTCTTCTAAAAATATCACATCATTCTAATCAGCAGAATTTTTCTAACATATTTTTCTCTTGAAAGCTATGTGTGGGTCCCAATGAGCACAATAATAAGCTAGAAGGGGGGGTTGAATAGCTTATTAACACTTTAAAAACTTTTAAGTAAGTTCTTTGAAAGTTACTTACAATCTATGAAAAGAATCAAGTAGCGGAAGACCTTCAAGAAAATTGTTCGTGCAGATAAGGACTACCGTAGACCTTTTACTGATTACTTAAGTTACTGTGAAATGGATAATATAAACAATGAAACTAAGCGGTTCAATAAATAAGGCAGACAGTGAGGAAATAACACAAGTATTTTGGGATGGTTCACACTATAATGAGTGCTACGTCCACCACCAAGGCAGTCAACCTTGGATTTAAATTGTGCAATATGTTTTCCACTTAGATCAATTACAAAGAATATCCCTAATGGATCGTGTACAAAATATTGACTTGTGTTTGGGTCTAGGGAATTAAATATCTGTAAATACAAGATATTTAATTAGATGCAATATAGTTAATGGAAGTTAACAACAAGAAGAATAAAGCAATAAATGTTGAAGAAGCGACTTCTTGTTGTTGACGAGGACTTCTAGATCATTGAGGATCTATTGAATGCCTTAATGAAAGACTTGGAGTTGTGTAGATTGAGCAATTCTTTAAGTGTTCGATTGATTACATGCAGTTGTCTCTTTGTTCCGATCTTCAATGGCAGTATTTAAAGCAGTGCATTTCAAAAGAATCGTTGGAAGGGCGAAGATTTCAACGACTCTATTCATAAATGCATTAAATGCATGGGGTATCGATCAAGGATTTTCGTCTCACAGATATCTAGAGCGAGATAATCATTTACGAGATCTTCAAAAGGTGGGCGATTTGGTGTCGGATCACGAGAGATGAAGCGAGAAAGTAGGGGCGATGCAGCTTTACGCTTTTCCTTATTCGGGGCGAAAAGGTCTTCTGCTTTTCGGAAAGTTGCTTTCGGCTTGACATGTCAAGGAATGACTTGGATTAATTCAAATAATATATGGAAATAAGTTTGAATTAATCCATTAGCTTCTTTGGAGAGGACACGTAAAGCGGTCAGTGGACACGAGGTCTCTGATCTTAAGCTTTGGCGGGTCTTAGGTGAAGGCGAGAAGGGTCTTCTTGAACTTGAAAAAGTCCTATAAAAACTATACAAGGCAAAGTTCTATACACGGTTGCCACGCTAATCGATCGCGGCCGATTAGCCAGTATAAAACTAATGTAATGTCTTGATCGAGATATAAATTTAACATAAGAATCAACAATCTCCTCCTATTTATATCGGTCATCATTACTACAAATGAGTTTTTAAAACAAACTATTTAATAGATAATAGCATAATACGAGAGATTTTATATATTTAAGTAATCGGTAGACATGCCTCTATTAAACGAGAATAACACCTCAAATGCAAGGGACTAATCTAAGTGCATACAAGAATAAGAGAGTCAAAAACGACACAGATTAGCGGCCGGTTTAAATAAATTTAAAGCGAATGTTTAAATTCTAATTTAGATAAACAATAAAGCGGCAAGAATTTAAACAATATAATTTTTGAAAAAGCAAGTAATCATCGTATTTATAAACAAGATGTTTACATTCAACAGAGTTTTCAAAAATAAGATAAATCTGAAAGGAAAGGGAAGAAAGATACAAAAGCTACCAAGGTCTTTTCCCTTTGCCTTTGTCTGCGACCTCCTTTTCTCTTCTTTCTCGCTCTAGCTCTTCAATTCTTCGTTGGTATTCGTCATGCATCGATCGAGATGCGGTGGAGCGAGAAGCGGTAGTTGATTCTTCCGAAGCGGTTGTTCTCTTCCATCAACATTACGTTGATAGATCTCATTGCTTCTCCTCGTGATGGCGGATCACGATCACGGTTGGCATTCATAATATCATGGCGAGTTGCGAGCGAGGTTGTTGAGTTCCATAATAGAGATGCGGCAGTGGTGAGATGGAGAGTGATGGCGTGGAATAACTCAAGTAGAAAATGGAGCCTATGATACGACAACCTTCATCTCGTTGAGCTTCGATGTTGATCTTGACATCGGTGAAGTCGTCGCATCTGTCCAAAAAGGAGTCAAACATCCTCTTGAAATTGGCGAAGAGTAGTGGCGGTCGTTCGTTGGCCTTGGCTGCTGCGATGGCTACTTTGGCGGTAGATATGCTTGTAAGCTTCGCCTAGCCATTTGGTAGATGGCATCTAGCAGGGACAAAACTTCATCATTGGTGGTGATGGGAAGTAGATGCTTGGCCAATGAGAATGGTGCCGGAGAGCGGAAGTCTGCGAGGCTGAAGGTCCGTTGGAGAGGGGAGTGAGGCGGAAGAGGATGAGTCTTGGGTTGGTATGGTTTTTAGTGGAAGAGGAAATGGTTATAGGGAGGGTGGAGGTGGTGTTGGTGGGGAATCCGGTTCCATATCGGTGTCGAATTTTCAGCGATATGGAAGGATTGGGGAATGGGTTCGGTAGAGAACCAGAAGAAAGAAGGCGGGGGTAGAGAGGATTTTGGTTTTGAAGGGAAGGTTGAGGAGGTTGAGAAGGTTGATGAGTAGGGGTGAATAGATGCACTTGTGAAAGTTCGAAGAGAACTTAGCGGCGAGGGGTCTAAGAGGGCGTGGTGTGGTTGAAGAAGTTGGTTGGGATTAGGGTGGTGAGGAGGGTGTGGATGGGTCGGGTGAGTAGTTAAAGGGTGAAGGAGGAGGAGGAGTTGGGGTTGGGCTCCTCACGATTTTGAGCTCCTCACAGGGATAGACTCCTCAGGAGGTGGTGAATTCCTCACGAGTAGATGACTCGGGGAGGAATAGATGAAGAGTTGATAGGTATAGATGAAGGGTTGTGAGGTAAGGTTTGGGCGTCGGTAGTTGGTTGGGCGTCGTAGTTGGTATAGATGAAGGGTTGACAGATTGAGTGTTGGGCGTCGGTATAGGTAGTTGGTTGGTGGCGGTAGAGGGTTGGGAACCGGTAGCTCTCCTTTTCTTCCTCGGCGTCGGTATAGGTAGTTGCTTGTCCTGGCCCCTTGAATATGTACAACTCATCTTCTTTCAAAGAAGAGTTGATGTTTGCATCACCCCTCAAAAGGGCATTGATAAGCCTGACGGCGATCGTTTACCAAGCAGGGGGTTGTTCTTAGCTTTCTCCACCCACCTGCTTTAGCTCGTCGAAAATGATAGCCCCAGTTGAGACGTAGTGGCAGAGAAATACTTTAGACGGGTCGTTGATCTGTTGGCAAGTAAACATGTCATGTGCTCCACTCTTGAATATGAGCCCCTTGTCTAAAAGGTGGCTGGTGCAATAGACGTCAGAGGAACAAATTTGAGCATCTTCCCTTGTGGCTCCCTGAGAGTGTCTACTCCCTCATGGCTTCCCAGGCATGTAAAGCCTCAGCCATGGTTGTCTTTGAAAGAGCTCCTCCGTAATGCACGCCGATGATGGTGGAAATAGATTTAGCGGTGGCGAGAGATGGGACGGCCTCGAATCCACCCACGAAGAGCGATAAGTTCATGAGCTCCATTCTTTGATAAAATTCTTACGCCAGGAAGATATGTAGTTTTTGTCTGAGGCGTGAGGTAATCCCGAGAAGAGGGGCGTCCATATCCTCGCAGTTTGACGCCAAGAATATAGAGTTGATTGATCAAGGTCAACGCACATGCCCTAATGTATAGCGGTCCAAAGCGACAACAATGTCAGCGAGAGGCTGATAGATGGGTATCCTCGAAGGTTTATATTTGAATTGGGAGGAATGACATTTTTGGGTCAAAGCTCACTGCCGCGCTTGATTTGAAGTTCTTGCCCGAAAGAAAAGAAAAATAAAAATTAGGGCTTTTCATCAAGACATCTAAACAAGTAGGAATTTCAAAGTTTTCCAAAATAAATTGAAATTTTCGAAGCAAAAACTTGAAACCTAGAATGTTTAGAGAAACCACACTCTAGAAATGCATAACGAGAAGTTTTCATAAGAATGAACAATGAATAAACAAAAGCATTTTTAGTATTCAAGTTTGTAAGAACAACAATGGCGAATCAATGTATAAACTTCGAAAATGACCGTTTGAATTCCAAAGGATTTTAGGTTGATAAAATCTGAGAAACGATACATAGAAAATGCAGTAGAGTAGAGAGAAGCGTACCATTGTTGATGATGAGAAGAAGAAACAAGAAGAAAGAACTTGAATTTGCGAGTAGTTACAGAGAGAGAGAAGAATTTACGTTCAAAGGGTTTATTAAAGTTTGCAAATGATGGTTCAGAGGACTATTTAAAGGCGAAAATATTAGTTTGAAAAAGCGGGAACTTAAGATATTTTCTTAAGTACCAATTTTTGTCCTTGACCCCTTTTATTGCTTTAGAAACCTCTTTGCAAAAATAGACTAAGTAAGAGTACTAACCTTTAAGTCTTAGGTAAAGGAGAACTTACGTCTTCGATTAGTCTAATCTTGGGTCTCTGGGTATGAAAGAAACATTAACAAAATTTTAAAATTAGCGGTAGGATCAATCATACCAAGATTTCTCCTTAAATAAGCAAACTTTGGTGGCATCCGGTGGTTTTGTGAGAATGTACGCAATTGATGCTCGGTTGGAACATATTCGGTGATGTTACCTTTTTCCACATGATCTTTGAAAATGATAACGAATATCAATGCTTTGTCTTTGAATGCATCAACTTGGATTTTGGAGGCAGATAGGCGATGTGTTGTCACACATGATTGGGCGGTTCGGTCTTGATGTTGTAGTCCACTAGTTGTTGCTTCATCCATAGCGGTTGAGAGCAACAGTGCTTGCACAATATATTACATACGTGGTTGAGTTTGCCCACGATCCTTGTTTCTTGCAAGACCAGAGGCAGTCTGTTTCCAAGAAATTGACAAGTCCCTTGTGCTTCTTACGCTCACTGCGGCTGCATAATCTGCATCGAGTATCCAACTAGATTGAAGTTGTTGGATTTGAATACCGAATGCCTAGATTTGTTGTTTTTGAAACATATCGATGATACGTTTGGCGGCAAACAAATGTGACTCCTTTGGATCTGCACAATCTAGCACAAACACAAGCAACAAACATAATGTCGGGTCTACTAGCGGTAAGGTAAAGAAGTGAACCTATGATTCCTCGATACTTGGTCATGTTCTCTTGCTTTCCCTTTTCATCTTTGTCAAGATGGCGGTCGGTAGACATTGGAGTTTCAAATCCTTTGGTGAATCAAGACCAAACTTCTTGATTAGTTCCTTTGCATATTTGGTTTGGTGATGAAGATTCCGTCGAAGTACATTTGTATCTGTGATCCTAGAAAATAGGTAAGTTCACCCATCATGCTCATCTCGAACTTGCTTTGCATCGCTTCTCGAATCTTTTGCAGGGCTTTGGTTAGTTGATCCAAAGATGATGTAGTCCACATAGATTTGTACGGAAGAGAATGGCCTTTGTGCTTGAGGATGAATAAAGTAGTGTCGATTCTTCCTCTCACGAATCCTTGTTCAATTAAGAACTTGGATAGAGTTTCATACCAAGCTCTAGGAGCTTGCTTCGGGCAAATGAGAGCTTTCTTGAGTCGGTAGGCGTGGTCGGTTGTGCGAGATGACAAATCTGGAGGTTGTTCCGTATCGATTTAGAAGATCACCATTGAGAAAGGCACTCTTAACATCCATCGATACACTTTGAAGTCCATGAGCGAGGCATAAGCTAGAAAGATTCGATTGCTTCTAGTCTAGCAACGGAGCAAGTTTCATCAAAGTCAATTCCTTCTAAGCCGTTGTGCAGCGAACCAATCTAGCTTTGTTTACGGTGACATTTCCATCTTCATCTCTTTTTATTTGAATACCCACTTGGTGCCGATGGTGGATGATCGATCGGTCTTTGAACTAAGCTCCACTTTACATCTTTCAAGCTGGTTCGACTCTTCTTGCATAGCTTCAATCAGTTATGATCTTCGATAGCTTCATCAATCTTCTTTGGTTCGAGGTTCGATACAAATGCATAAGCAAACAAAGTTTCTTCTCGAACCTTATTTCTCGTCTGAACTCTAAGTTGAGATCACCAATTATTTGAGAAATGGGATGATCTCTTGCTT
>JABEVN020003638.1:0-17428 GCA_013146195.2 Codonopsis lanceolata | reverse complement strand
TGTCTGAACTCTTTGAGGAGGTCGATGAGTGCTACCCTTCACGAGCCTTGCGGGGTAGTTGCCGATTTTGATTTCTTTGACTTGGTTGTTCGACCCAGTTGATGATTGACAGTCTTGTTCTTCTTCTTTGAGTGATCTTGTTCTGTTGCTCGTGACTTTACAAGCTCAAAGCAAATATTTTTTATCTTTTGGGTCCATTTCATTAAATGACTCATTATTATGATTATTTAATGTATCTTTTAATGTAGGTGCAACTAAGGAATAAGCAAAAGACATTCATATTATCATTAATAGCAAGGCTGCTGGGGTAATTACATTATTGAGGACACAGGGGTTTGAGATCCTCATTATTAGGGAGGCGGATCGGTAGATGACTGATCGAATAAAGCTAAGAAGAAGGAAGGGGGATAGTATATGACGATTACCGTTGCGGGAGTCAAGTGGGCGGTAGTAACATACCAATTAGAGGGAGGCTTGGCGGTGAAGCTCGAACTCATCGAGGAGCTTTGCATATTCGGTACCTCCATCTATCATACCCAGCTGTCTCCCGGGCCATCATCATCAAATAAGACCGAGAGAATAGTCATCGATCTATAGACCAAGTGTTTTCAAAAGCGGCGTTTTACATGCGGTCTATAGGGCTCGAGGGTGACTGTTCCATCTTTGCTGTAGAAGGCCCGACATTTTCAAATTTCCCAACCGGGGCATCTTTTCCCGTTGATCTATCGGGGCTCGAGGCATGAGATAGACATTTCCCCTTTCCTTACGAGTAACCATTTAAGGTTTTTGTATGGTTGGAGAGGGGATGTGTGTAGAGACGCTTTTCCTTTACGCCTTTCTTTTCTCACGCTTTTTGTTTCATGGCCGGCTATCTCAATTTGGGTAGGTGTGTATCTAGGCGAGGAGGGATACATTCTTAAGTTCATCACTGAACTAGATTGACAAGACCATGTTGGTTTCTACCAAGACCAGACCCGGGCATATAATTCATTTGTGAAACATGTTTAAAGGGACCATGTTTCCTAGGATGTGGTTTTCTTTCAGTGATGTCGGTCTCGGCCGTATTCAGGCGTTGACCCGGCTTGGGGATAACCTCAAAACCATTGAGGAAAATACCCGTGTCTTCATGCTCTATCTCGAGGATTGGGATATAGCTCGCTTCCTTTGTTTTCCACGATCTTATCGCCTAATAATTACTATGTGATCATCATGGATGAATTTGACACGTTGGTGTAATGAAGAGGCTACCCCTTTACCCCACGGATCCAAGGGCGCCCCAAGAATAGCCGAAAGTGGTCCGGTATGTCCAAGACTTGAATTGACCAAGATGGTTAGTGGCCCAATAGTCAAGATCGAAGGACTACCCATAAGACACATCGACCGGTGTCGCTTTACCGTCTGTGAAGAAGGAGTGAGTTCTCGATATTTTTGTTCCCAATTTGGCTAAGGTGCCGCAGATGACATACATTCTAGAGGACCCGTTTCAATCGAACTCGAGGAACTCGCTCCATTATTCCTACAAGGATATGAAGAGCATCAATGTGGTCGGTCCCTTCCTTGGGCAGATCTAGATCAGTAAACATTATGACATTTCCAAAATGAATGTTTCCGATCATTTGAGTAAGCTCATTCGGGGAGGTTTCAATTGGAACGACTGCCTGACTTAGGGATTTGGCCAGGGTGTCACGATGGGTTTTTGAAGCACGCAGTAAGCCCCGATGGAAATGTTGGCTCGAAGTTTTCTTCATCTCGAGCTAACAGGGTATCTTCCCCTCCTTTAGCCCCAAGATCTGTTTCTTTTGTCTTTGCCTCGAATGGTCACCTTTTTCCGTGTTTGGCTGGTAGGCTCGCCAGCATCTAGTAAGGTGGCTAACATCCCCACCGACCCAAGTGGCTTTTTCGATGTTGCAGGTATTTTGGCTACCCAGGATAGTGCCCCAAGAGAGCATGTTGCAGCTAGGCTCTTTTATGGATGCAGATGGAGAGAAGGGAATGAGAATATATGGTAATGGGTGGCTAATTTTTTCGAACTTGGGAACGGTGATTTTTCATCAACCTCAATCATGTTGATTTGAGGTAGAGGGTTATTGACCGTGTTTGGTCCTGGGGAGGTTTTTCAATTACCTTGTCATCTATCAAATCCTGGATAGCATGTTTGAGTGTCTAGCATCTATCGGTGAGGTGACCACTATGACGATGATACTCACAGTACTGAGCATGGTTCCATGTGTCAGGCAGGGGGTTTGGTGGCCTGTAGTTTTCCAAAGGCTTCAACACTCCTTGAGCCATTAGTCCCTGTAATATCACAGACAGAGGAGCTTGCAATTTGTCAAAGTAATGGTTGACCCTGTTTCCGCCTCTCGAAATTTCGGGCCATTATTCCTCCGATCGAATTGACAGACTGCCTCGGCCCATAGGACCATGGAGTAGCATTATAGTTTTGAGTAGGAAAAGTGGCCGAGGCATCTCCTACCATATTGACGCCGGTGGTCGTGCGGCCGGTTTTCCTTTAGAGTATCTGAAAGAACCGAGGATGTATTGACTTTTAGTTGCTCGGTCCAGATATCTTCATCAATACGAACCCCTATCTCCACCACTTCTTTAAAGTCAGCTGTAAGTGGAGATACCGCATGTGTTCCGTATGGGCCGGAGGTTTTTGATGAACATCCCAAGACTCCTGATCAGTCCGCTAAAAGTCTGGGCCAACTTTCGTTTCCACCTGACTGCAAATTCAGCGCATGTTTCTTTCTCTCTTTGGGTGCATGACTCGAGGTCTCTTTTGTTTTCTGGGCTAGTGTTTCTTTATACCTTTCAAGGAATTCTTCGGCTATCCGGTCCTGTATTGAGCGTCATTGGCCTCGACAACATCGCCCATTGCTTGGCGCCCTACCAGGTGAGGTGGAAATTGGAAGCCATAGCTTCAAAGCTAGCTCCCTCGATCGCATACCGGTGAGTAGGATTTGTGATGGGATATAGGCATCCATTCCCATCGAACTTTTCTATGTTCGGCATTTTGAACTTTGAAGGCGCATCGCCGAAGGTTGTAGTGCCGTGGCCCGCTGTAGAAAATTCCCCTTTTGAGCAGCTTTGAGCATCATGGTTTTCATGTTTTCCATGTCGCCTCCATTTTCGTGGTGGCCGGGAGTTGGTTTTAGGTATATGCCGCGTGATTTGGGAAAGCTGGGTTAATTTCTGCGGTGTTGGGTAAGGATTTTGAGCAGGGTATGGATTCTGGGTCTGATTTTGAGCTGGGTAAGGATTCTGAGCCGGATATGGATTTTGGGCTATGTAAGCCGTGGATTTTGGGCTGGATAGGGATTTTGAGTTGGATAAGGATTTTGAGCCGGATATGGGTTTTGGGCTGGATAGAGATTTTGGGCAGTATAAGGATTCTCGGCTGGATAGAGATTTTGGGTTGGTGGATTTTGAACTGGTGGATTGTTGGTAGGGTACGGGTTTTGGGTAGTATAAGCTGGTGGATTTTGGGTGGTTTCGATCGGATGGCTAGGATCATCGTGAGGTAAGTAGGTAGTAACTTGGCCTCGACGGGTTATAGCTTGGGGATCCATATGTGGGCTGTTTTGGAGTGGGTTGTTTATGGGAACAGGAGGTCATTTGGCCTCGGAGAATGTTGGTGTTTGGGATAGGATATGGAGGATATGATGAGTAAGGATTGACATTTGGGTAGTAGGGAGTTGGTGGAGGGTTAAGATTTGGAGTGACGGCAGTGTTTGGTGGGTTAGTGTTTGGTTGAGGGCTTGGGTTTGGAAGGGTATGTGAGGTTGATGCTTCATGGGGAACTGCAGGGGAAGAAATTACCTCACCACTAGATTTCAAGCTTTGTACCAGGTTAGCCATTTGGCTCATTATTCGGCCGTTGCACCCTGATTTCTCGGGTCTAGCCACCGCCGCATTGCGGAGTTGTAGCGCACCGGAGCCCCCCTCAGACTGTACTCCATGGCGATCGTTCACTTTCTGCCGCCATACCGTCGGATCTGCCTTCTCCGAATCAACGCCTGCTTCGATTCTGCTTCTCGATACCCTCTCGATCTCGATCTCTCGCACTTGATTTCGTGACAATCTGGCCAAGATCGCTCGCCTTTCCAAATTCGGGCCAGGTTTCTGGGGAAAATGGGCTTGGTATCAGAAGGCTGGCTGGAGGTTTTTCTGGGCTTGGAGTACATCGTGCCTTTATTAGTATATTTTATTATTTATTATTTTTCCTACAAAATGACCGGATAAGCACCTGCTTAATTTTAACAGTCTCAGGACTTTCCTGGAATAGTGGATTCTCTTCTCCAGTATAGGACCAACGTATTCCACCTCGCTTTCGACTCCCGAGATCGGATCGATCCCAGCGGGGCCTATACTCTTTCCGGATCCACCATTCAAAATGATCTAGGTCGAGCATTTGAAAATAATAAGTCGCCCCCAGTATTTTTTTTTTTTTTTGACTTGCGCATTTTTTTTTGACTTGCGCACATTTTTTTACTTGCGCACATTTTTTTTTTGGGCCGACCCACAATTTAAAATGCAAAAACTGGTCGGTCTTTGAAGTGTCCCGAAAACTATATGCGCCTAACGTTGGCTCATGCAGGGGGTAGGCTAACTATGGTGTAGGGTAGCAGTTCGGAATATATTTATATGCATGTGCGCGTGTGTGCAGTATCTAAAAAGAAAAAAAGAAGTTTTTTTTTCAGATATAAAAATAGAAAATAAAACATATATAGCCTGTCTTGCTGTTATGTATGGATTTTCTCGGCTTTTTAGTTTAAGCGTGAGCAGGCAAGCATACCATCAAGAAATAGAAAGAAAAGTGGGGAATCTATTTATTTTTAGAAAATGGGTCCTAATCCCCAAAATAAAATGACGTATGAATGCATGCATATATGTACATATATATATTGCAGAATGGAAATAAAGCAGGAAATAATAATATAAGGTCGAAAATGAAAAGATTTTGAAAACAAAGCCCTGGCCCGTTTGTTGTGCTGCCCGGAAATAAAAAGAAATATTACATATATATATTATATATAAATATAAATATATATATATATATATATATATATATATATATATATATATATATATATATATATATATTCATATATATATATATATATTTTTTTTGACTCTTTTTTTTTTTTGAAAAATACGAATATTTCCAAGTATATCCGTGATAGTATTTGAAATGAAACTGCTGCAAGATGGAGGATCATATCCACAAATATAGACACGGATGTTAAAGGAACGCAATATTAGACTATTTTAAATTAATATAACAAGCATACTTTAGCCGTAAAACAAAAGAAAAAAAAGTTTTGTTTAATGAGTCTAGCCTCCATTTTTATTCATTAAAATAAAACGATCTCCCAAAGTCGCCCTGGGTTCCCGGGATGCGGCTCCCGCGCCCGCGCGCCTTGGATAGGGTGCCGTCCGCACGGATGCGGTGACATCCACGCTCCCCGGCCTCCCTTGTTTATGGGAGATCGAAATCAAAAGTGCGGGAGGAGGTCGCCGAATAGCGCTGGAATGCGCCTCGGTTGCCTTTAGTGGATTTTTGATCCAATATGGGAGCTTTGGATTTTCTATGTCAAGTTATCCCTTGTTTAGGGGATACCAGGATATAGGAAAACATCACCTTTCCATTCCCATCCTCCCTTGTTTAGGGGAGAACGTGAAAGTGCAAAGAAAGATGTTGCAGCGCCCCCACTATGGATTTTATGAAAATAGCCTTATGGCCTATTTCGGATCACTATGAGTGCTTTGGGTTTTCTACGTCAAGTTATCCCTTGTTTAGGGATACCAGGACATAGGAATACATCACCTTTCCATTCCCATTCTCCCTTGTTTAGGGGAGAACGCGAAAGTGCAAAGAAAGATATTGCGAGGCCCCACTAGATCCAAAATGTTTTTAGAGTCGCCATCTTTATTTTAAGGCAAAAATAAAGCAAAACCAGAAAAAGAAAACATAGATGAAGAAAACGGGTTCGGAGGCTAAGTTACGAGTTGGGAAGGTGCTAGGCACCCAACTCGCCCTTTCGGTTTCAAAACGCTTTTTGGACTAAAGTATGCTTTTTGTTATATTTATTAAACGTATAAATAAAGCATTAACGCCTACAAATACATCCATTACATCTATATTATTTACGGACTTGAAATGCAGACTCTTTTGCAAACAATTACAAATATACTTGGAAATATTTGGCCATAATAACGCTACATTTAGTATTATTTCCTAAATAAATCCCGCAAAGATAACTGCTATATATTGATATTGAACCGGACCGAAATAATACTATTACAAATAAAGACTTTATTGAATAAATGAAGTAAATAAATACAAACTTATCTAAAAACATTTTGCCATAATAACGGCTACATTTAGTACTATTTCCTAATTAAATCCGGACAGCATAACTGCTTAAATGACTACATTGGGCCGGCCTGGAAATAATACTATTACATGGAAATAAAAGACTTAACAAATAAAACTTACAAACGGCGTAGGGGTGTGCTCGCTCTGTCCCTCGGGGAGAGAGAGTCTTTTTTTTCTTGTCTGGTCTGGTCTGGTTGAAGTTGTGTGTTGTGTGAATTTGGGCAGCGTGAATCGCTCACGAAAGTTACTTTTCGCCTCGGGATCGGGCGGGGTAACTGTTTGTTTCTGGTTGTTTGTTTGACTGGAAAAGGATGAATTTGGGTAGAGTAACGGCTTACTACTGGCTATTTCGGCCATTTAAATCGGGCAGAGCAACCGCTCTATCCACGATTTTTGGACCGGGGAAAAAGGGAGGATACCTAGCTGGGGGGCTAAGGTACACTTCTACCGGTTGGATTTGTGTTTGGCGGAGGTTTGGCAGGGTTTCGAGGCTTTGGAAGGTTATCTCTCGGTATTTATTTCTTCAGCGTAACGAGGACGCAGAGAAATATTACGGATGAATTGTGTGTCGAATGAAGGAGCCGGATGCCTCTATTTATAGGAGGAAATAGGGACATCGCCGTAATTAGATTTTCATCTTCGCGCATCAGACAGTGGTACACCGCGCTTAACGAATTGCATTTTACGGAAAACTTTGGGATGAACAGTGGCTGAAGAAATGGTTTGGGCGCCACCCATTGGAGGTTTGGGCGCCAAGCCCAAACCTTTGGTAGGCAAAGCCTAAACCTCAAACTATGCTCATTTTTGACACTTTGGTCCCTGCAGTTTGTCCTTTTGTGCATCCTGCTTTGTCCTTTTGCAATTTTGACCTCAGAACTTGACATTTGTTAATGTTTTAACAGCTTCTTGATATTTTATGTCATGTCACATACCAGGGGTACGAAATTGGGGTGTCTACACTACTACAAACGACATATCATAAATGAAACATTGTTATAATAAAACATGTCATTGTGCTGTTACGACTAAAACCCACGAAGACGTGTCATATACTCGACACTTCTCAAGATAACTTCTCTGCTCATGTACTAAACCGTCCAAAAGACTAGGGTGAAATTCCCTGGTCATAAACAAACCAAATAAGTCAGAAAACATTTCACAAAGAATCAACATATATAAAGGAATGTATATCTATATATACACTCTATGTCATTCGTGGAATTCTCAAGTATAAGTATTTATATCTACATATATACATAACAAGTCTCTCACTAATTTACAATCAATACAAACATGGTCATTTAGATTTCATGTCTCAGGTAACACTTTGTTATCACATAAGTGCTCATAGTAAGCCATATAAAGGTTTAAGAGAGAATACCGAATCAATGTCGCTGTGTTGCTCCTGCAATCACAAATATTAATCATATCGTGCCAGTGATACCCGTGATCGGGTATCAAAGTACCGAGCTCTCTTCTCGGGTCCGAGCTCTCTACTCGGGAAAATAGCACTAGCCAATGCGCTCTTTTGGTTACGACAAATGGTGCTACTTCCCCACTGTAGCTAGCAGTGGAGGGGTGTGTGAACCGAATCCGGTGCGGCGATACATTGCAACCACGAATCCCATAATTTGCGAAGACAATGCATCGTCCCACCATCAACGTAAAAACCCAAGTAATGCCAGCTAGACTTATATGCAATGCACAAGTAGATGTTTACTTGCAAATTCTCAAGTAGATATAAAGATCTACTAAACTCGTACGATTATACACATTGTTACAATAATCACAAAACCACAATAGGAGCTCATTGAGTCTCTAAAATCCCAAGTGTCAAGTTGTCCACTCTATTCAAGTCAAGGTCTAAAAGCTAGTAATCTAGTCCATGGATTCTGGGAGTTGTAGGGTCTCATTCTACGTTTTCATTTTAAAGCATTTTTAGGTTCTCATTCCATTTAGGAACCCTAGTTCACAAGTCACTAACTCAAGTACGAGTTGGTAGCCTAAGTTGATTTCAAGTTTGCAGTTCCACTTGTTAATGGAATACTATTTAAATAGAGGGATAAGTGTACCATTAGTCCCTGAACTTTGGTCAAGCACATCATTAGTCCCCAAACTTTCAAAAGTTTCATCACTGACCTAAGTAGGCATTTTTTGCTCATCGGAGGTCCCTAGCCCTAACGCCGTTAGTTTATTTCCGTTAAGTGAACATGTGCCACTCACATGCACAAAATAAGGGTGTTATGTGTAACATCATCAAAACCATAAAAAAGCCACCAATCACAAATCGAACCATCTATCCAAACAGGGCATAGGATCTTCAACATATATTGTTGTTTTTGAGGTAGTGGTTGTCTTGTCTTCCCTTCTGTCTCATGTTATATGTCTAACTATATACTCCTCTACCTCTTTATATCATCAGATACGGAAGGCAAACGAAGATTGTGAGAACTATGGTGAAAACAAAACTAATAAAAGCGGGGCACCTGAAACGACAAAGAAACTCGAGTCCCCACATTGTGATGTTCCTAATGAAGAGGATAATGATGTTTTCCACGACAGTAGGATTCCCAACGGAGAGGAGATTGATGCTTCCCCCGAACCTGTGAAGTTCAAAACCGAGATCAAGACTACTTACCAAAGGACTCTCTCTGGTGGTCTTGAGCCCGAAAGCGAGGTGCTAAAGACTGCTTATCTGCAAAAGAATCAATTCGAAGAAAGCCGCAAAGTCGTACCAATTAGGGCATCAACTCACTCTGAAATGGTCAATAGGAGCTGGCCCGAGAATCGGGTGCATCGCAGACTACCCTATAGAACTGAGGTTACAAGCCTTGGAGTTCACTAACCTCTCTCCAAGATCGACACCCACATCTTCAGCTTACAGGCGGGCCGCTAGTCTTACTTCACCTATGGTGTGTCCTTCCCCACGTCTTTTTTTGTGGTGGCAGAGAGTGGAGGACCAATTTTGGTTGGGGCAAAAAGGGTGAGGGATTGGGGGGATCCCAGGAACGAAGAGGGTCGACGATGGGGCCGGGGATTAGTGGCAGAGGTGGGGAAGACGGTGAGGGAAGTGGGGTTGAGCAGTAGGAAAGGGGTCATCGGCCAATTCTTAACAAGATTTTTTTTAATGATGTTATATATTGCCCCCTATTTTGATGATGTTACACATAACACCCTTATTTTGTGCATGTGAGTGGCACATGTTCACTTAACGGAAATAAACTAACGGCGTTAGGGCTAGGGACCTCCGATGAGCAAAAAAGGTCTACTTAGGTCAGTGGTGAAACTTTTGAAAGTTTGGGGACTAATGATGTGCTTGGCCAAAGTTCAGGGACTAATGGTACACTTATCCCTTAAATAGAAGTCAGGAAATCAACACCAATAGAATCACCAAGTAATCAAAGGCAATATATGCTTCATGAGTCATAATCTCAAACGCATACAAGATAAAAATCTCAACCAAGGTATGAATTATGTATTTAGTAATAATCTAAATCAATCATAGAATTTCATATTCTAGCATACAACCAAGCTAAGTTATTTACTTAACCATTAACCCATTATATATTCACCAAGACTACTTTGTTAGTCTAGGGTACTTAATCAACAATGGTATACGCCTTACAATATTTCTAGAATGATAAATCATTTTATAGTCTCAACACATTAAAGTTCATGTTAATTCATAAACTCATCCCATCATATTCACGTGAATAGAATCGTTTATTAGATACAAATTCACTATGCTCTAAGAGCATCTAAAGGGTCTCTACGTCGAAATTGAGGATACACACTATAATATCCCTGAATGGTAATCCATTCTTCAAACCAAATCAATCCTTCTCTACTCGATGTTCATGCATCGAAAGAAACCCATTCTAATAGTTGGAATTCCAACTTAGTAATAACTCATTCTGCACAGCCATTTTGTAAAATTGACCAATAACTCATATTAACTCTAAATTTCATGAATCTTACATATTCTGAAACTAGGCTCTTCAAACTATAACTTAGCCTTTTAAATCACTTCATTCGGATCTATATTCATCCAAATATAGTCACTTCAATTTCCTGATAACAATCTGATTTGCTGCTATTAAACATTTTGCCCAGTCAACTTGTAAATTCAACCATTAATTACTCACTACTCCAAATTTCATGAATTTTATATATTCAGAAACTAGACTCTTGGAACTATAATTTAGAACTTTAAAGTACTCCATTTGGACTTGTACTTTAAACTAGCCATGATCCGTGACTGATGAAAAATACTTCCTTAACTCGAAAATTAATGAAACTTTACAGGAAGTTACATAACATGTGTAGGTATAACATATCCAGAAATCGGAAAATTATCAGACGGAATTGCTACAGTATTTTTCAGAAAAATTCCCAAAACAGGGACTGCATCATTTCAAAATCTGTTTTCTTTTTCTTTGCTTCCCAAATTCTCAAACAACTTAATTTTGTTAACTAACAACATTCTCATGCTAGTATCACCCAAGGACTTCAATTGGAGTCCTAAACCCAATCAATACACAAATTCACCAATTCCGGTCTCACCCGACCAATTCTCGAAACCTCTCAATTGAGACCCGACGAACCCAAAAAGTCGTAGGAATTTATCCTAGGGCTCAAAACAACACTTTAAAGTTTTAATTAACTCCATTGAGTCAAAATACAATTTTCCGAATTCTAGGACAATGTATAATTTCGGGATGTGTAATCTTTTGGTTTCTAAACCCGATAACAAGTAATTTTCATTCCTAATTACTTCAATAAACACAACAAACCCAACATCTCACCTCATGTTGAACAGCCCCAAACCCCATATGTTTACAAATCAAAACTCATCATCAAGACATGTAATAAATCAACAATTCATGGAGAACAAGCCTCTAACACCCTAGCCTCAGTTTGAGCTAGAAAGAGAAAGTAGAGGGTTTAGTCACGTACCTATCTCGGTCGATAAACTCGAAATAAAACGGTAACAAACTGAGGGGAAACGTTCTCCTCGTCAAGAGCTTCGCGATGATGGTCTCGGTTCGACGATCGGATGCCCGTAGCTCCAGGAATCGCCGGAATCTCCATGGGAGCTCTCTACCGATCTCTCCATCTCTCCCTCTTTTCTCTCACGGTGCATCCCAAAAATGAAGGGGAGGAAGGAGTTTTAGACCTTAAAGAAAGGATAAGGGACCATGTTGCCCCCCAAGGGAGTGCACAATAAAAAGGGAGGGGGTTTAATTGGGGGATAGGATAGATTTTTCACTCCAAAAATCAGAAAAACAATGGCTGCCCGACTGCTACAGTACCCGGCTGCTACAGTAACCATGAGTGTTACATTGATTTTCAAACGACTCCAGTTTGAACACCGTTCGACGAAACGACGTGATTTTTTCTCCTAACACTCTGTAAATGTCTAAAGTAAAAGACGTAAAAATCTCAAGCCAAACAAAAATCTTTCGAGGGTTCCTCGATCAAAACAACTCAGTT
This sequence comes from Codonopsis lanceolata, assembly GCA_013146195.2. Taxonomy (NCBI): domain Eukaryota; kingdom Viridiplantae; phylum Streptophyta; class Magnoliopsida; order Asterales; family Campanulaceae; genus Codonopsis; species Codonopsis lanceolata. Next base: position 5,556 of record JABEVN020003638.1, on the reverse strand, counting down.
GCGTACCAAAATCAGTCTGTACTACCCAGTTGACTTAATTTTAAATCAACTCCAATTTTACTCCGTAAAGTGAAATACAATACCACATAAATATTTCTAACACGTAGGGACTAATATATTATTCCCTCAATTAATAATTTTAACTGTCATACGAATTAACCATGTAAGGTCAATTAAAATACTAAAACACTTTTTGGTCACAACCGCTAAATATTTATTTGCCTATAGATGTCAAATAATAATTTCTTATTATTATATCTAAATTTAAATAAGGGTATAATCATCCTCTAAATAAATTACAAACCTCAAAGGAGTCGGTTACACAACTCCATAATTTTCGGGTACAAAGTAAGTTTCCAACACGTACAACACCCCTGCGGAGTCGAAAATAAAAACGGATAAATATTCTATAACAAATCAGGTTTGGAAGTCAAAACTTCGAACTCATAAATGGTGGATTATGGTTGAATATCAAGTAAGGGAGGTAAATGGGCTCAAAGCCTAATGAGCCAAAAGTGACCAAAGCCCAAATGTTATCCAATAAGTTCAGTCAACTTCAAAGACGAGCGTAAGGTGATCTATAAGCCCGAAAATTACAAATAAGGTATGGTTAGAAAGATCTTGAAGTCTAGCTTCTAACGCACCAAACAGATCTCGATTCTGAGTCGTCTACACAAAACTGTGGCTGTTCAACTATAGGTTGTATCTGATAAGCATGAATACGTGGCCCAAACTGAAAACCGATCTACAGCGTGTGCAATGCTACACAAAACTCAACACAAAACCATTCAAAGTTAATCCCAAGGAATCGGGGTCTTACATAGGCAGTACGGATGAGAAGCAGAAATCCAAGGCCGGAACACCGAGACCTAGGGGCCTTGAGTACTTCAACACCTTGCGACCGCAAGGTGGTCAGAATGCGATATTTTCGTATTTTCACACAGTGATTCGATTGGATTACAACTCCCGAGTATATATTGAAGTTAGATGCCGAGATCCAAAAAAGGAGAGACGACTGGGAGCAGTCTTAGGTAGATTTTAGGTAGTTTTTAGATTGTATAACATATTTAGATTGTGTAATTGCAAGTATTGAAGTTCAAATCATGTATCCGATCATCTCCATGTGCTGTTCATTGTCTATGATGAACTAAATCATCCATAATCTAGGAGGTGGGAGGTAACTTGTATCGAATTTATGTTTTGATTCTTATATATGTTCATTCAATTCTTGTTGATTGTGGTGTTTATCAATCCCTATATTATTTTGCTTTGAACAAATGAATGTAATCGCAAATAATAAAGGCCTAGAGGTGCGGATAACTGCATGACCAATGTGTATATGTCGTACACTGGTTCACCATCACAATAAATTGGACCTATCGATGCACGAGAGTGATAAGTTAGGACCAGGTTCATACGTGATCTAGGTGACAGATAGATCATAAATCTAGGTGACAGCTAGATTAAAGTTCTTGTGCTTAGGATATAGAATAGATGAATGTTGCGGGGATGGAGGCTGAACCAATAGTTCAACAGACTATATCTATCTTTAGTAAACGAACCCAAGAAATTGAATGATAATTATTATGAATTGAACATAAAGGAGATACAAGTGAAACCCAGAATCCTAGATTGCCACCCACCATAAGATCTTCATATCTGTAATTACTGCTAATTAGTTAAACAGCTAAATATTAAATAGTAGTTTAGAATAAAATAAATATAAAAACCCCCTTTAGATTAATAATTTGCTATCAATAAAGTGCACTGTTCGTGATCACTTGTCTCTGTGGGTTCGACCCTTGCTTCCAATACTATTCTATAATAGTCTTGTCCACTTGCAAGGAAAAAGATTAATTAAAATATCGATCACTGCTCTATCCAATGAGGAACCCTCGCCATATGTTTAGAAAGAAGATAACTCCTGATACATAGTAAAATGTAGTTATATTTTTGTTCTTTAGTTTTTGTTTTCCCGATCCTTAGTTTTCTTTCAAGGGGACAAAAAGGAATGCAATTTGGTTAAAGTATCCAACCTCTCTATTGTTTGTTTGTGGCAGCCCGACCCGGACTCCAATGCGGAATCCCAAGATCGTGCCACCAAGACAAGCTAAGAGACAGACACGCACCTGCTAAGCATAATGGTGCGAGTCAAAAGATGAGTCATCAAGCTCGAACAGGAAGGTAAAGCCATAACGGCAATACGGAACAACTAAAAACTAAAATCTGCGGAAGCAAATAATAAGTGGAACCCAAGCCTTAAATCCTAGACCAAGGAACGCAAGGCTAAGAGACAACTATCTCTTGACAAATCTACAACGTACGTGACGCAACATTGCGCACGGGCAACAAACCCTCGGCAACCAAAGGCCGGCAAACCAACAAGAACCCAACCTGATAAACAACCACTCAACGGCTATAACATGCCGGAGGGACAAATCAACTAAAAGAATAAGAGATTAAACACTAACAACTAAACCAATGTCTCTCGACTAAAGTTGTCGGAGATAGAATAACAATAACACAATACTAGAACATGCGAGCTAAAACCTTGCTCGGAAAGACAACGGAATAAACTTCTAAATAAATACAACAGCTCGACCAAACAAGTCGGCTCCCAAATCAATACGAAATAAGATACTAACATAGCTACCCAAGTAAAGTTTATATAACTTTACATCCGTGTCTCACAAGATAATAAATACAATAATAATATTAACTCCAAGCTATTGCCCGGAAGACCACCTGTTATCAAACATGCACCCATAGCTGCAACGCGCACTAACGAGCTCACTACACAACTAAGGAAAACAAACACACGGAGTGAGTCATAATGACCCAGTAAGTTACTAAATGCAATTGTATGGCATAGCATGACGTGGCATGGCATAATGCAAAAACATGTATAAAATCATGGCATCTTAATAGCATACCAATATTAAACTTGTATTAAGTTATTAAGGGACATTATCTTCATAAACCACATAGCACATTATCTTTCATATGAGAGATTATCATAGTAACACATAAGGGATAGAAGATACCCGAATAGTGTCGTTGTCTTTGTCTGCAATACACAATGTTATAAGCGTAATTGCCATCGATGTTTTAATGACTCAAACCGAGAACCTACTCGGTATCAATAGCAGTCAATGGGCGCCGCGTATTGTCCTCAATTCATCACCCAATCAAAGGTAGCAGCATATAAGCTAAATCACAACATGAGGTCTACCATAATCCTCTCACATGAGATTTAACCAAAGACTATTATTTTAGTCTAAGAACAATCATAAATCAAGACTTAGCATTTTAGTCTATACATAAGGCATACCAGACTTAACCATAGTCTAACTATCATATATAATTGACATCCTCAAACCAATTCATGAATGACAAGATTACCAAGTAGTCCAAGACATAAGTTTTCTTTCCGTATAAGCTCGTCTTGAACTTCCTAAAAAGTCTCACTCAAATAATCATTTCTTAAGGTTACACGAGATCATAGATTGGTCTCTAATGCTCCCGTGCTCTCTGGCACACTCTAAATAAATTCCCAATAAGCCTTTATATTGTGGATGTCACAATTTGATACAATACGAGATGCTCGGGTATTCATAATCAAAACCAACCAAACCCGATCATCGGATTTCAACCTAAGGCTCATAACATCTTATTGAACCTATAACGACTCCATTGAGTCTTACTATCGCATTTCATTAAATACATAATTCATAAATCCCAAAATTAACACATCATTCAAATTTATAACAATTCTCCCAAAAATAATCCGGGCTTGTTTCCCAAGCCTAGAAATCAAAACTCATCATAATCATAGTCAAATGAAACCCAAATGTCGTAGGATTTCAGCGAGTTCATTAACACGTTATTGAACTTATTACGACTCCGTTGAGTTTATATACTAATTTCATTATTTACACCCTTCATTAATCTCAATATTTACACCCACTTCAATTAACAACAATTTCTCCAATGATTTCGGGCTTGATTCTCAAGCCTAAAATTCATAAAACTCTACATAAATCACAACCCATAACTTCAACACATAATAACATTCAAATCATGCTATTCATGTAATTAACAAGTTCATATTTCCAAAATCCCCAAAATGGTCATACAAGCATATCAAGTGTTCATTGCCCACAAATAGCACATAGGTTGTTTTCCTTAGGGCCAATGAACCAAAATAAAAATAAGGTAACTTACCTAGCTCGGATGAAAACTCCAAAAGAGCGCAAATCCGATCGGTGAACTTGTTCTACACGTCGAGGGCTTCAATCGAAGATTGAAGGCAATCGGACGGTTGGATCGTCTTGGATCGAAGGAAAGAATGAAGCTAGGGCTCAAAAATCACCAAGCCCCTTTCTCTCTCTAATACGTATGGAAGAAGAAATGAAGAGGAGTTTTCAGAAAATTGCAAAGTGATTTGGCTTTTATACCTCCACAAACCAAGAGGGCAAGATAGGGAATTCCTTGGTACAATTAGTAGAGATTAGGATTAATCAATCACTAATCTAACCTTAATTAACTTCAACTAATGTTAGGACATGTTTAGGGCTAAGTATGGGTGGTTAGGAAGGGTTTAGAGGGGTTTAATGAGGGTAGGATAGGTATTTCTCGTCAAAAATCAAAAGCAGGGCAAAAGCAGGATCGGGCACCTTGCGGTCGCAAGGTCCCCTATATACGACATAAGCTCTCCAGCACTCTCCATGGACAATTTCTGATGACCTTGCGGGGGCAAGGCCATTCCACCTTGCGAGGGCAAGCCCGGCAGGCCAAATGGCTCAAAATTCAACCTAAAGGACCCCCAAACACTTCAAACCTAACAAGGTTCTAAACTCATCAAAGTAGGTCTAGAACTCCCTTATAACACTCAAAAACAACCCCGAAACAACTCTCGAAACAACTCGGAGCGAAGCAGGGAAGAGGTGCAACAACGTCTGGCCGGAGCGGCGAATGAACTAGCAATTGAGCGAGCAATGAAATGAGAATTTTAAGGCAAGTCTAAGGGATAATGAAGAAGCTTAAATACTTCTAGAAAGTTGAATAACAACTTGGGAAATAAGAACTCCAAAGGAGAGAGATTACAGCGACTTGATCCCGAACTACAGCGATAGAGGCACGAATCTTGTCTCCAAAGCTTCCAATTCATCGATAGACTTAAGGAACACCTCCAACTTGAATTCTAATACATCTAAACATGTTAATAAGCCATCATATAAAGGTCTAGGACCAAACCGAGTCCGACATAAAAGCATAAGCAAACTCTCAATCGCGTCGCATTCCGACTATCGTCGAGTCACGACTTGTGACTTTAGCAAGTCAACAACTATGGAATTTCTTAATAGTGTTTTGGTCTTAATGTGGTCTCTCATACATATCTAGACCCTCTCTCAAACCAAACATTATAGTCGACAAAGGAAAAGTGCAAGTATGGCACGCAAGCCGAGCTAACGAAGGAGGGTGCCACATTGTTACGTGTTACGCAAAAGGCTAGGATCATTGTTTTGCTTAGGTGAAAAAAGGCAAAAAAGAGCC
>JABEVN020003637.1:0-17429 GCA_013146195.2 Codonopsis lanceolata | reverse complement strand
ATTTAAACCAAATTGCTAATGAATTTTTGTGTTGATTGGAAGGTTGGTAAACAAATTCATTGACATCTTGTAATAGACCAAATGAACAATGTCTTCTGCCCTTGTTTGTATTTCCATTCCAAACAGATGCTCAAGTTGATATTTCCATTCCAAATTGATATTTAAAACCAAATTAATAGTTTTCAACTGAAATAAAAGCTAAAAGCAAAATGGACAACAATTATGTAATATAATTGCACAAATAAAGGCCAAAACACCGCCATTGCTTCAACTGTTAATTACCAAAAACATTGGTTATTACATCAACATTCTCACATTTTTAAAGTGACATAATTAATAATAGTGAAAGCTAAAACATCATGGCTTGATTTGCATACACCCCAAAAAGAAACTCCATCCCCTCGCTTTACAATTAAAGTACCAAAACATAGTCAAATACTCCCAAACACACTATCAACAAGTCAATCAATATCTATAAAGCATCCATTGGTTCTGACAATTGCAAAGATGTTGTTCATATTCCTTTGTGATCTTCTAACTGTGCCCCTTTCTCAATTTAACTCTTTTAACACTCTGGGTCCCTAATTGAAAGACAAACAATAAAATGTTAACAACATTTACAAATCAATCACAAATATCATAGAACAAAATGATTTACCGATTTGGTTGACTAGCAAATCTTATATTCCCCTGCTTTCTAGCCTCTAACAACAATTGGTCTCTATGTATATACAAGATGTAAAATTAGACAAAAAAATATAGAAGCAAACATAACAAAAATTCTTTACCGACTTGGTTGACTAACAAAGCTTATACCCGAACAATTGGTCGGGTTTGCCGAGTCATGACTTGTGTATTTCCACCCCTCGGGTAAGCCGCCTTTCGTATTTCTACTCGCTTGCCCTCTCCAACAATCGGCTCCCGCCTTGCTACTTCTACACGCTTTGCCCTCTCCAACAACTGTTCCTCGCCTTGCTATTTCCCTACCGCTTTGTCCTCACCAACAACGGTTCCTCGCCTATTTCCCTTACATGCCTTGCTCCTTCACCAATAATGGTTCCTATTTATAACACAAGCAAAATTAAGCCAATGCAAACCGAAAGAAAAAACCTAGGAATTTATAACAGGTTCAATAATAACAATTTTACTCGACTTGCTTGAGTCCCGACTTTTGTATTTCCACTCTGCTTGTTGTCTTGCTCCTTCACCAACAAATTGTTCCTATTGATAACACAAGTAAAATAAGACAATGCTCAAAGAAAAAAACCATAATATATAGGTAAACTAAAAAAATAACTTATTTACTTGAGAAGTCCATCAGTTTCAATTTATTTTTTGAGGCAACCTCTCTTATTATGCCCAATTCCATTACAAATTACTGCATCTCATTACCCTACCTTTCCTTGATAACCCGGTTTACGTGGAGGACATGACCTTGGTTGATCCCTTTCCTCTTCATGTGCAGCTTTAATCCTTAATTTTCTAGGGTCGCATGGCATTTTCCTATTTAGTTGTATCGGCATAGGTTTCTTGTGACTTTAACGATCTTCACCAGCAGTTGGACTCAAAGATATGCATAAGCTTTTAAAAATGTTGATTTCAGGTAACACTCATCAAGTAAGTATTTTTCGGAGCCTTTCACCTTTTTGGAGTATGGCAGCAATTGCATGGGTTCAAGGGATTCCACTAAATTTTGCCATCTTCTACAACTGCAAATCTTCCTATCAATGTTTACCACATAACCCTCTTTTTTATACCCCACCTCAAACTCTCGAGCCCATTATAGATTGAGTTCCAAAACTTCACATCTTCTTTGTTTTTCTCAATACTTTTATGATAGCAGGACAATACTCATCATAATGTCTCATCATCCATGTTCTTCTTTTCTCCAACCTAGCCATCATATACAACCTGATTTCTTCTAACATATATATGATTGGCTTGAATCTAAACTCAACAATGGCTCCATTAAAAGCTTCTGCCTTGTTATTCTCAACATTATCAACCTTAATATCAGTCCTAAAGAAGGCCCCGCTTGCCCTAGGTCTCTTTCGTCAAACCATAATATGCGCCTCATCAACCTCTATCAGTTTATCCAATTCCTTCTGCATTTGAGTCTCATTACTTGCATAAGCCATTGCCCAAAAACATTTTCTCAGCTCACCTCCCTTGAACTGCTTCTTCCAGTTGCTGTAAATATGACTAGCACAATTTCTATGCTCAACAAAAGGTAGAATCTCATGTACTGCCTCGATCAGACCCTTATGTTGATCAGAGATCACAACCCATCCATCACCACTCCCTAAACCCAAGTCTTCCTTTAATAGTTCAATAAACCACTTCTAATTTTTTTTTGTTCTCAACCTGAACCACAGCCCATGCCACAGGAAACATCTGATTATTTCCATCCCTCCCTATTGCAACAAGTAATTCCCCTTTACAAACCCCTTTCAAAAGCATCCATCAAGGCCTAAACAGGCCTACACCCATTCAAATACCCTTCTTCAATGCACCAAAACATATGTTTATCTTATCAAAATAGTATTCCCCAGTAGTTGGATGAACCCATTTATCTATCTCAATAGTGCTATGCTCATTTCTTCTTTTTAACTCTTTTCTGTAATCCCAAAGTTTGGCATAGTGCCCATCAAGTGATCCCATCTCTTCACCAAGAACCATAGCCCTAGTTCTTAAGCACATACTCATACTCACATCTAATCCATGTGCATCCAACACCTCTTTTTTAAACTGTTTTACTTTCCATTTAGGGTTACTTAAATTTCATGATACATTTTAGCTAGCCATGCAACACTACAACATCTGCTCTTAAACCTCTTTCCACATTGATGGACTGGACAGAAAAGTTTTAATCTGAAATGTAGTTTCGTCACGAATAGTGCTAGCCCAAACCTCCCATGTACAAACATCTGAATTAACACACTTTGCATGTACCCTTTTTTTATCATTTACCATAAATCTTATGTCATACCCATTCTTGCAGCCATAATCCCTAATTGCATCCCTACATTCCTGGACATTAGTGAAAGTTTCATGCAAGTTGAAATTTCTATTCTTCATATCACATTTAGGGTTATACCTATGGAGTTTTTTTCTCACATCTTTCTGTACACTATCATCATTTCCATCTTCACTGCTACTATCAGAATCAAGAGGGAAAACAACATCCCTCTCATCAAACACCATCTCAGAATTTTGAAGATTATGGACTACTAATTGTCTGCCATCCTCACCACCAATTTTAGATGTACCCTGTTCAGAAAAATTATATGTAAACCCTCTCCTCTTAATTCCAAAAGACTTTTCATTCGCACCCCATTTGACGTTATCCTTTGTCTTGAAGGCAATCACATTCCTCCTAGCAGTTAGTAACTCATCATCATTGAGGTTTTCTAGGTCCTCATCTTCCAAACTACATTCAGAATCATCATCCCCACTATCTTCAGACCCAAGATAATCAATATCACTATACAACTCATATTATGGTTCCCTATCATCATGTAAAATGTAAATTTCAATCTTTCTTAATTCTTCAGCAACTTTCATGAACATCTCCCAATCCCTAGGGGTATACAATGCCCTAAGCCATGTGTCAGTAGGATTTGAAACAATTGTACGATAAAAAATGGAACTCACATGAGAATGCCCTAGCTCACTTTGTACTCTTCCCTTTAACCCAGAAAATGAGATGTCTTTCATATCTAACTCATCCCATTAGTGCTCCTTCCCCTGATATCTACCAGACATTTCTTTGAGAAATTCACCCCCATAATGACACTTTACAGAAATTTTCATTGTGCCCTGAAAGTTTAATACAATAAGATGAGGGGACCATAATAATCAGACAAAACCAAACATTTAATAAAGTACAAAAATTTTAAAAAACAAAGTAGTGGAAGACCAAGCAAGATTGTAAAACATAGTGGGGGACCAAGTAAAATGACTAACAAAATCCCTCATATACACGACAAATTCACAAAATAAATTCACAAAAAATTCACAAAAAACCATGTTTACTCTCACTATATGCAGGCATACAATAATGTACAATGACTAACAAAAGCCCTCATATACACGAAAAAAAACCATCAACAGACCCCATTTTGTAGCACAATAATCCCTAAAAATGATATTATCTACAAGCAAAATCTTAATCTTTTTTAATGACATCAAAATCGAATAAAACTAATCAATGATTCAATTAAAACCCTATTATATAACACAAATTAGGATTTTTTTTTCAAGAAACCCTAATTTGTTTTACGGCCTCGTAACATATTTAAAACTTAAAAAAATTAGGGTTTTTGTATGCTCACCTTCAATCCTTTGTGATTTCAGCCAGTTGATGAACGATTAGTGTAAGTTGCCTTCAATCCTTCGTGATTCCCTTCAATCTGATCCTCATGATTTCAGCCAGTTGAGAAATTTTGCGTTGAAGTCGAATGCTTTGAAGTGAAGTGTCGAAGGATTTGGGTAAGTTCCCTTAATCTGATTCGTAATTTCTGCTCATCACGTGCACATCATGTTCCTTCTATAAGGACATTTACGACTTTTTTATGATTTTCGTCCACTAAATAGACGGAAAATACATATGGTAACCTTAGTGATTACAATTGTTAAGTACAATGACTATTTTGACGAAAAATGTAGTAGAGTGAGCTTAATGAACTTTGGCCGAAAGTAGGGTGACCAAATTGATATTTAAACCTATTTTTAATTAGAGTTGTGTACTCATCATTCATAGTGGATTTCCAATTTGGGTCAAGAAGAGCATCTTTAGGATTCTTTGGAATAGAAGAGGGAGTGACTGTAGTAGATAGATTAAAGAGTTGTTTAGGTTTAGAGATCCCGTGCATGCTCCGAGTGGTCATTGACCGAGATGGTGGAGGAGGAGGAGCATTACGGGTGGGAGTAGGATGTGATGCCGTAGGTGAGGGTGGTGGAGAAACGTCAATAGACACGGTAGGAGTAGTGACGGGCGAATTGGGTGGAGAGGGAGCAGGTTGTGTCGAAGTGGAGATTTGGTGAGACACAATAGGGGGGAGGCCATCATCAAGAAAAGTGTATGATGAGGCGGACGGAGAGTGTAACCCAGCGAAGGGAAATTGAGACTCATCAAAAATCACATGTTGAGAGATATAAAATTTGTTACGAGAGATGTCATACCACAAGTATCCTCTATGATTGGGAGGATATCCCAAGAAAACACATGGAGTGGAACGGGGTTGAAGTTTGTGGATAGTATGTGCGGGGTGGAATGGATAACACAAACAACCAAAAATGCGTAGGTGATCATATGAGGGAATACGACGGTAAAGTATTTGGGTTGGAGACATGTTGTTGAGATTTTTGTGAGGGAGGATATTGATAAGGTAGGTTGCCATTTGGAGGGCATGGTGCCAAAAATTAGTAGGCATGGAAGAGTGATTCATGATGGTCCGAATAAGGTTGTTGATGGTCCTTATTTTTCTTTCGGCTTTTTAGTTTTGAGAGGATGCGTGGGGACATGAAAAATGGAAACTCAGTCCATGAGAGTTATAGAACTGTTTGAAGTTATTATTGTCGAATTATCAACCATTGTCGCATTGAAAACATTTGACACTAACTGAGAATTGTGTTTGAATGTGTTTGGAGAAAGAGAGGAAGATGGGATATACCTAAGATTTATGGCTTAAGGGGAAAGTCCACAAAAAATCTGAAAAATTATCCATAATAAGCATGTAATAACGATGACCTGCGGTGCTAAGAACGGGTGAGGTCCACAAGTCACTATGCAATATATCGAATGGTAAAAGAGTACAAGTAGTAGAGGAATGAAAAGGTAATTTAATATGATTCCCAAAAACACAAGAACGACAAACATGGTCTTTAGAATTTGAATTACACTTTATTGAATTACTACTTCGAAGATCATTAAAAATACACGATCCCGGGTGCCCTAAACGAGCATGCCACATAGTGGGAGACAAAGCTGCAAAAGTTGACGGAGGAGAAGCATTTGAGGAAGAGAAGGGATACAGATCATCGGTTATGTTACATCTCAGAAGGGGTGTCCCTGTCTTTAGGTCCTTCACAGAGAAACCAAGAGGATTAAACTCAATGGATACATTATTGTCGGAAGTAAAGAGATGAACGGAAATTAAATTTCGAATGAGTTTAGGAGCCTGCAAAACATTATTTAGACGGAAGGGGGGGTGAGGGGGTGAAAAAGAAACATGCCCATAACCTTGAATTGGAATCATATGTCTGCTACCAACAATTATATTGTTATGAGTATTGCTCAAATAAAAATAAGGTGAGAGTGTACCTTGAGATCTTGTCATGTGAGAAGTCGCCCCGGTGTCCATGAGCCAATTTTCGACTGGAGCATGAAGAGACATGGTGTGCATGACGACTCTATCTCGGTCGGGGCATAAGAAGAAGGGATATGAGTACTGTAAGCTTGCTGAGGATGAGCTCCAAGGATACCAGGATGGCGTGTAGATCCTGACCATGTGGATGTGGGATAGGGGCAAGGTGGAGTGGACCATGGTTGTGGTCCCCAAACAGCCCAAGGTGGGTATTGTGCCCATGGATTAGGAGGCTGCTGTGTGCAATGAGACTGCCCAAAATTATTGCGAGTCGGAGAAGAGTTGTTGCCACCATCACGTCCTTTGCCCTTATTCCCAGTTTTGTTGTCCTTGGATTGGTTACGCTACTGATACTGATGACCACGACGATTGCCAGAGTTGGTCCTAGTAGGTGAGGAGAGGCGAGGCTGTCCACGACCAGATGTGTCATCCGAAGGAGTAGTGACATGAAGAGCTGTACTAGCAGCAACGGCAGCTGAGGCAGCCTGCTTTGCCTTCTGAGTTTCCTCCAGGATTAGTTTAGATCGAGCCTCGTAGAATTGAGGCAAGGGATTGCTCTGCTGAATAATGGTGGTCACGCTGTCGTAGCTTTCATTGAGTCCCGCAATAAGTTGGAGAACCATACGCTGATTTGTAACCGGAGCACCAACATTTGAGAGTTGGTCAGCAAACATTTTAAGCTCCTTACAATAGGCAGACACATAAGAAAAGTTGTCGAGGTGAACAGCGGTGAATTGATTCTCCAAGTACACAACACGACTATTCTTATTGCCCTGGAAAAATATTTTCCAGACGAACCCAAGCTTTGCGAGCGGTGGAGCTAGGTTCAATAATAGTGTGCAGTAAGTCGGTCGAAATGGTGCCGTAGATCCATTGCAAAATGATGGCATCTAGGCGAGACCACAGAGCATCCTTTTTGCGTGCAGCTGAAGTAGTTTCCTCAGAAGAGGACTCGGGAGGGATGATGTGGTCGATGACATCAAAAACAAGGCTGTGAATCTGAAACAATTCGACCCAAGATGAGTAGTGACCTTGTTCCATTTCCAGCGTAAGAGAAATGAAATTCTTGACATTTGTGACTGTTAGAGCAGGGTGAAAAAAGGTTTTCTCGACCATTGAATAAAGGGAGGCGGCTGGAGAAAGAATAATAAAAATAAGAAGAATAAGAAAAGGGCTCTAATACCATAAAAGATGCCAATCGTTGACTCTGTTATTGATCCTCCGTTACAATATATAGAAGCCACCTTCCTATAAGTATGGTAACAACCCTATTCTAGCTAAGGCAAATATTCACATGCTGAAGATAAGGCTAAATACAATATTTACATATTATCTCAAAAGATATGGAGATATCTTGTGGCTGAAGCCACGGCTATTACTATCTTATAAATAAAGATCTGTAAGACGAAATATATCCTTGAATCGCTCCAAGACTTGTGAATTGGTGGTAGGCAATATGCATCAACCGAGCGGTTTAAAAACCGGGACTGTAAATGAATAAGTGTTTTGAAGTTCAACATGATTTCAAGGCCACGGTTTAAATCTTTGCTTGGGACTTGGTAATTGACTAGTTGGTATCCAAACATTTCAAGTTCAACCTGAAGCACATGTACCAATAAGATTAAATGAACAAGGTCAATGTATGATGCACGAGCATTATAGTTGGTCCAACCACTACCGTATGTTAAAAATTAGTGTTATTAGTGAAAGAAATTGTAAAATTTAATGTACGGATTTCTTTACGTGTTATTTGTTTGTTGGCAAATCTAATAATAATAAAAATATTTTATTTTTACACTTTAAAGAAATGTTACTTTTCAAGTCAACGTGAAATGTATATCTTCTATCGGTCATAATAGTTAATGTCACTTATCTAATTTATATATATATATATATATATATATATATATATATATATATATATAATTCTTTGTAACCAATGAGAAATAATCATTTTTGTCGGTAAGATTTTGCCTAAGGACTTTTAAAGCCAATATAAACTTTTAACAGTTGTTAACATATATCTTCTTTTCTTAGTTTTGTGAAAGTCATTTATCTAAATACTTTTTAAATAAATATCTATTTTCAACCAATATTTGTTACATCACTTTTATTGGCAATTATAGTAAAAAGAAATTGTGCAACTTGATGCACAAATTTCTTTACGTATCATTTGTTTGTTGACAAAGGTAATTGTGCAAATGTGTTCTACTCGGTCAGAGCATCGAAATGATATATTTATTTGTCCAAATCGAGTTTTGGATTAATAATATATCAATGCTTAAAGTATAATAATTATTGAAAAAATAGTGTTTTTAGTGAAAGAAATTGTAAAACTTGAGGCACAAATTTCTTTACGTGTCATTTGTTTGTTGGCAAAGGTAATTGTGCAAATGTGTTATACTCAGTGAGAGCATCGAAATGATATATTTACTTGTCCAAATTGCGTTTTGGATGAATAAAATATCAATGTTTAAAGTATAATACTTGTTGAAAAATTAGTGTTTTTAGTGAAAGAAATTGTGCAAATTGAGACACGAATTTCTTTACGGGTCATTTGTTTGTTGGCAAAAGTAATTGTGCAAATGTGTTCTACTCGATAAAAGTATTGAAATGATATATTAATATCACAATATCATATTAACTATTATTTTTAACTAATGACTAGAAAATGAAAAATTTAAAGTCAAGTGATGTGGAGGCTAGAGGATTCAACAATATCAAAACTTTGGTGATGAGTTACTATGAGCGTTGTCATCACCAACTTTAATATACTATAGTATGGATTTTACTTCCTACAAATATATTTTGGTATCTCCTTTGCATGTTGTTTCAATACGGATTAGGGGTGTAATTATGTTGGAATATGCCTTTTTATAATTTACTTATCACCTTGCATATTTTATATATGATGATTTGCTTGTTCCCATTACAGTGAGCCATCACTAGTGGCTAAAAGGATTGCGTACCGGTTAGCATGGAAACTCGTGTGACATCACATAGGTCTTAGATTAGGTGCGACCTGATCGAGTCCTACCTTCCTACATGATGATCAAACAGACCAGCACTTCATATGCACTAAGCACCGATAGACTTGCGGTAGTGTCAAAAGTCTTCAGCAGACTTGCCATAAGCACTAAAGGACACTTTGAAGACTCGTCACCAGCAGATGTGCTACATTGACAAAGTTTCTCAAAGGACCCATCACCAGCAGACTTATCATGTGCATTACAGAATACCTTGACGACTTGTCACAAGCAAACTTGCTATGGTTTGAATGTTCACAGCATAACCGGTAGTCTTTTCCTACAAAAGACTCATACATCAGAATTGAACTTCTCACCAGCAGACTTGGTTATGCATGTGCTACAAAGAGACAAGATTGCAGTAGATCGAAATAAAACAAATATGTTAAGCTTCAATGTTATTCAAATCTTTATGAAGCCTGACACTCCTGATACTGCAAGACTTTCTCGCCTTCTCAGTCACGTGGTCTGAAATAGTCAAGCGAATCTACTTTATCGGAAAGATCACCTGACAGTGCATCAATGAATCAAAGATCTCATAAGTTGTTGCAAAGGAAATCTACTTTTTAGAAAACATCTACTGCAGACTCATTAGCTCATATTCCAAAAGGCACATTCTGAAGAACATCTTCTTCAATCTAAATACGACTATCGCTTAAGGTACATCCCATGTCTAGTGCTCAATCTTTCACTCAGCTACCTTCCTTTCTATGACTACATAAGACCAAGGGAGAATAAGATATTTAAGATCCAGATTCCCCCTTCTTCATCTCATGGATTCTCTTGAAATACTTATTTCTGTACTTAAATTTTTCTGGAGCTTTCTAAAGCTCATAAAATGTTTCTAATAATCTTCTTGATTTACATTCAGGAATGCAGATTCTTTCAAAGATCAATAAGCACATTTTATTCTCTCTCTTGCAGCATAAAAAATTATGCTTGACTGACTTGCAGGATTCTATTTTACTTACTTCAGTCCAATTTCTTCTTTCTGGATTATGATATATGATTGATATCTGCTTATGATTCCCTGCTAATCATGATCATGAATATATCAACACTGCACAGCCTTATATTTGCATGCTCTGTTCTTCTCTGTCTATTCTTAGCAAATATAGAGCTTGAGTAATTGCTTATCATACTTTGCTCTTTGATCTTATTACACTCTATTAAGTATGATTCCATTACTCAATTGGTTTGATGTCTCCTTATCAAGTATTTATTAGAATAACTTGATCTGCTTTGAATGTGTTATCTTCAAACCTTCTTTTTTGCCGAATATTCTCGTTGCTTTGATGTACTTCATAAGCTCAGTTCTGTGTGCTGACTTATAGGAGTTTCCACCTTAGTAGACAATGCGCAAACTACATGGGTATCCTTGCAATTTCTACAAAGGTTGAGGTTAAGATTTTTGAAATTGACTACCTCTTAAAGTAAAAGACAAATTTCATAGAATCTCGGTAAATACAAAAATGTCTTTGAAAAGGAGGAAACGTATTTCCAAAACATTTTTCTGAAAAAGGTGTTTTGTTAAATCCCACTGAAAAATCGTTTTATCCTATTGAATTTTTTTTATCTTTTCAAGAAAGTTGTTTTATCTTTTCAATATCTTTTAGCTTTCCGAGGAAAATACTTTACCGGATATTTAGGAATTTCAACTATCTCTCACTCTACCCGATATAACTTTAATGAGAGTAGTTGGCTGGACTCTCCAGACTTAATGAATTCATTTCATTAACTGGTCCATTGTCTTGCCTCATCGAGTATTTATAGAGACATCCTTTCCCTTGTCTCTATCACTCGCAAACTACCCCCAAACACTATGATAGGCGCTGATACAAAATTCATTCCTTCCAAAATGTTACTTAGGAGAATTCTTAGTACTAGATCAAGTTTATCTCTCAACAACTTGGAATTATCTTTCATATCCACCAAAAGTTGTTTAGTTAGTTTCGAGGATTCCTCTTGTATGAAGATTTTCCTCAACAACCATTTAGTATATATCTCCCGTTTCTCTCTATCCTTGTTCACATTTGAATGCTCCTTCTCGTTTAGAAGATCCTCCTATCTTCAGTGAGCCAAATGTAATCCTCCTCAGATTTCCCCTCTCAAACCTCCGAGGATGAGTTCCTGCATTGGAACCGATATCTAGAAATCTAGTAGGTGTTTATGCAGTGCACCTCGGATAGAGAAAACTTGCTAAAGAGGAGAAAACGATGAGCCCTGCTCTCTTTTTGGCTCATATTTGAGTCCTTTGATTAGGAACTGTATTCTGTTTGCCAACCGATTTGACGGATCTGGGTCCATGGTCTTCATAGATATCTCCTTTTAATATCTTTATCTTTAGAAATGTATCAGGTGTTTAGATTAGTTGTTTACTAGAAGCAGTTAAGTCACCAGAAGTTGTTAAAAATCTTATGTACATTCTTTGATAGCATGTACATTCAAAGCAACTTTACTTCATGTCTATCTGCCTTTTTATGTACATTCTTTGATAGCATGAAATCTTATGTTTGCTTAAGGTTTCGATATCTATACACCAAATTATATCTTATGTTCCGAATTCACAGCAAGCATAACTCTGCTGTTAACCAAACAGCAAACCAATCCTTAACCACAAGTATTCCTATTCAACATAGTTATAATTATGATGAGACAATCTCAGGATCTATCTTTTAAATAATAGTCTTATGAATCAGATCCTTTACTGATTTGATTCAGAAAGCATAGAAGACTTTAAATCTTTTATCAAAACTTATGGTGCTCAAAAGACTAAGTTGATTCTTGTTTTAATGACAATTTTTGATTCCATCTTGCTTTATCTACTGTCATTATCAACTAAAAACTGATTTTAACTCATCAAATCAGCTTTATTTTGTTTGAAAACTTCAATGATTACTGGTAGAAATCTCATCAGAAGAATTAGTGTTGGAATATGGATAACTTTAGTTTTGGATTTCTTAGAAAGGATTGCTTACTTTGTAACTCTTTTCTCAGGAATTGAAGATCTCACCTTAACTCATGATGTTCTGGTGAATCTTCATTCCCATCTGAAATTCAGGTCTAAATAGCTTCAACAGTAGACTTTATATCAGCTGTTGGAAGGATGACCTTCTGAGGAACAAACAGTCTTTGATTTCATTACCTATCTGTTGTTTCCTCTGTTCAAAGACAACTCTGCTCGAAAATCTTTCTTTCCTTTGTCTTGAACAAATGACTTCCTTTTCTTAAAAGGGTTAGTCATCATCTCAGTTATTGATCATGAAGCAAATACATTATTTTTCTCAGTACCTTCATCCAAACTAAAGTATAAACTACTTATCTCTTTGTGATATAAGTGTTTTAACTAAAATGGTTGTTGTCTTCCGTTTTGCCTCTAAATGCTCTTATCATTTAATTTGGATTCTATTGAAAAGATGCATAGTCATCAGTTAATCTATGCCAATGAAGCCTATGGTCCATCCTTCCAGAAGCCGAGGCAATCCAAAAGGATAAGTTTGCTGAAACGCTGTTCATTCAATTGGTATAAGCAGATCTCCATGTCTGATGTTCCATCTTTATTCATCAAAACCTCAAGTCTGCCAAAATCAATCCTGTAGCAGATTCCCATCTATGCCGATGAAGCCTATGGTCCATTCCTCCAGAAGCCAAGGCACTCTGTTGATTCTTATGTTAAATTTATATCTGATCAGTACATTACATTAGTTTTATACTTCATTGGCTAATCGGTTTGCGTATTACGATTAGCGTGGCGTGTATAGAACTTTGCCTTGTATAGTTTTTATAGGACTTTTCGGGTTCAACGGAAGACCCCCTTCTCGGCTTCACCGGAAGACACCTTTCAAAGCTTAAGATCGGTAGACCTCGTGTCCCAGATGCTTCTACGTGTCCTCTCCAAAAAGAGCTACTTTGGATTAAATCAAACTTATTCCTACATGTTTGAATTAATCCAAGTCATTCTGACATGTCAAGCCGGCCGAAAGCAACTTTCAGCGAGAAGACTTTTTCGTCTGGCTTGAGCTTGATGAAAGCAGAAGCGGTGTCCCACTGCGCTTCATCTCGAATCGACACCAAATCGCCCACCTTTTGAAGATCTCGAAATGATTATACGCTCTAGATATACGTGGCGAAAATCATGGTAACTGACCCCATGCATTTAATGCATTTATGAATAGAGTTGTTGAAGTCTTCGTCTCTCCAACGGTTCTTTTGAAATGCACTGCTATAAATCGCCATTGAAGCTGGAACAAGAGACAAGCATGCGAGAATCAATCGAACACTTAAAGAATTGCTCGAAACTTCATAAACTCCAAGTCTTTCAGCTCGGTGCATTGATAGATCCTTAACGGATCTAGAAGTCCTCGAACAACAAATTTTCTGCTCATCAACATTTATTGCTTTATTCTTCTTGTTGTTAACTTCCATTAACTATATACGCACGAATTAAATATCTTGTATTCTGAGATATTTAATTCCCTAGACCCAAACACAAGTCAATATTTTGTACACGATCCATTAGGGATATTCTTTGTAATTGATCTAAGTGGAAAACATAGTGCACAATTTAAATCCAAGGTTATTGCCTTGGTGGTGGGCGTAGCACTCATTATAGTGTGAACCATCCCAAAATACTTGTGTTATTTCCTACGTGCGTCTATTACTTGAGCTGCTTAGTTTCATTGTTTATATTATCCATTTCATTGAGAACTTAAGTAATCTATTAAAGGTTTCTGGGTAGTTCTTATCGGCGGAACAATTTTCTTGAAGGTCTTCCGCTACTTGATTCTTTTCATAGATTGCAAGTAACTTTCAAGGAACTTACTTAAAAGTTTTTAAAGTGTTAATAAGCTATTCAACCCCCCTTCTAGCTTATTATTGTGCTCATTGGGACCCACAATTGGTATCGAGCCTTACTCTTGAAAACAAGTTTTTCAAACAAGATTAAACTCTTGAGAATACGACATAATGGCACAAACACACTATATCTTGCATATCTTCCATCTAATGCTAACCATGTCCCAATATTGGACGAAGGTCATTTGATGTATGGAAGGATAAAGTAATGAGATTCATGAACTCTATTGACAACGGGTTATGGAAATGTGTCCTTTGCAGGTCAACATGTACCAATGAAGGCAAATCTTCTAGCCTCCATCATGGGAACCTGCCGAGAAGTTCCTAAAGAAGAATCGAGAATGGACATAGGGCGATAGAAAGTGGTAGAACTTGACGGACAAAGCAATCAATATAATCACCGACTCTCTGAGACACAAGCACCTACCAATAGTGATTCGATGTACAAGCGAAAGAGATGTGGGAAGCTCTTGTAGAATACTTGGAAGGAGACCAAGACACAAAGACAACAGAAATATACATACATCCAGCCGGTTTGATTCTTTCAAAAAGGATCTAAGGAAACCTTGAGACAAGCATCGATCGATTCGGTGAGGTAATAAATAGTTGCTTTTCTCTTGGTAAAAGCGTATGACAAAGGAAATGAACATGAGGTTTCTAGGCTCTAGGTAGCTTATGGCATGTGAAGACCACGGCTATGAAAGAATCTAAGAACTTAAGCGAGATGACTCTTCGTAGTCTCTACGCAAGTTTAAAGGTTTATGAACTTGAAGTTAATCAAGCTCTAGAGCAAGACAAGCAGGTTCGAAGCTGTGTCTTTGCCGCCATGGTCCAAGAAGAAATCATTGTTGAAAACAAACCTTCTACTTCTTCCGGTGAAAATGAGTTTTTATCGATGAACAATTTGCTATGTTTGTTAAACGTTTTCAAAATTTTGCAAAATATGGAAGGAAGAACACTCACCAACAACCTTTCGGGAAAAATGGTGAAAGCTCATCTAAGGAAGAGCTTGTGTGTTATAGCGTAGAAAACACAGTCATTTGCCTCAAAATGTCCTAAGCCAAAATTTGAAGCATACTGAAAACCCACTTTTAGAAAATTTCAAAAACAAAGGGTATGTTGGCTGAAGACATAGAAGACAAACAGGTTGCTTCATGGTTTGAGACTGATTCAGAAGAGGAGGAAGAGGATTGTGAGCAAGCTAACATATGCTTAATAGCTCATGATTCATGTCCTACCTATGACTCTGAAAATGAAGTTGTAGTTTCACCAAGTCCTTTGGACAAAAAGTGAAACCAACGGTGATAACTCGGTAATAAGAAGAACTTCTCAAGGATAATCGGGATATGCTTGAAGAATTTAATTCCTTTAGAGTAGCCTATGTTAAGCGGCCAGAAGCGTGAGAAACTTTAATTTGAGAAATCTTTGATGGCGGTGAGATTCAAACTCTCAATAGGCATACATCAACAAGAGAGTATCAAGCGAAGGAAGAAAACAAATTTCTTCATGACAAAATTATTTGTCTGATTGAGCACATCAAAGGACTTGACCTAGAGAAAATTGTCTTGCAAAAGACAATTGACTCCTGGAATAGCTCCAAGGATGCATTTGAAGAAATCCTTACAAGCCAAAAATCTAGCAATGATAAAACAGGCATAGGATATTCAGATGTGTCTCTTCCGACAATCTCTTCAGTCAAAGAGAAAGGTGAATCCTCCGAAACTGCTAATGATATATCTTTCTCTAAACAGACATTTGGAAATATAGGGAAACAAGGCCTTGGTTATTCAAGTGTTCCTTACGTTTACCCTAAAGTTCAGAAAGGAAAAGCCAAAATGACTGACTCAAATGAGAAACCTGAAAAGGTAACGGTAGAGAAAGTGAAGTCTACCGGCAACAACTATGCCAAGGCAAAGTCTGCTGACGGTAGACCTACTAAACCTCTACCGGTAACTATCAAGTTTGTCTATATGAAGCAGGCAAAGCTGCTTTACCTGTTGAAGGTAAACTTAAGGTATTCTACCGAATCCTCCTGAAAGGTATTCAACAGAAAAGCTAAAGCTAGAATGTTGGTAACCTACCTAGGAAGATTCGAAAGAAACCAATTAAGTCTACCGTCAACAAGCAAGCTGAACCAAAAATGGATGTCAAGAAAAGGAATAATCATAAGCACTCTTCAGTTGAAGACTCTAACAGTTCTCTATGGACTTTCCATTTATGTCATTCTTGCCATTGCTTAGGCCATCTGGCACCAGAATGCCTGCTAAGGTTCACCCAAGATGAGAGAGACCTAGTTCTCTCAAGGTTAAGCAAGGTATGGGTTGCAAAGGTTGCTAATCCTTAGGACCCAAAAAAAATAAAAGGGTACCTTGTTTTGCTTTAACTTCTTTTCAGGAATGCTTCATGGCTATAGAATCAGAAAACAAAGACATCTGGTACCTAGAACGGTGGCTGTTCAAGGCACATGACTGAGGCAGAAGTCTTCTTTCACAGATATAGGCTGAAGCAAAAGGACCCACAGTTATTTTCGGAGACAATGCAAGAGGAAAGACAATTGGATATGGCTCAATTACTAGAGGAGTCTCTCATCAACAAAGTTTCTCTAGTAAGTGGTTTAAAGCACAATCTTCGAGCATATCACAAATGCGACAAAGGACTTCTATGCCAATTCAATTCAAACCAATGCCTCATCAAAGATAGTGAATCATCGTGTCTACAATACTTGACCGGCAATAGACAGAAGGAAACGTCTATGTCGTGGACTTAAATCTTCTAGGGAGATTCTCAAACCTGTGTCTAGTAGCCAACAATGTTCGTGACAACGGCTGGCTGGCACAAGCATCTCGTCACCTCAACTTCAAGCACCTCTCCAAGCTCTCCAAAATGGGCTTGTCAAAGGTCTACCTACGGTGTCTGCCGATCATGACAAGTTGTAAAGCTTGTCAACTAGGAAAACTCCAAGTCAAAAGAAAGTCTGTATTGTCAACAAACAGACCTCTTCAACTTCTGCATATGGATCTCTTTGGACCTATTACAACAACTAGTATTTCGGGAGACAAGTTTGTAGTAGTTGATGACTACTCTAGATTCACTTGGATTGAAACTATGACATCTAAAGATGAAACGTATGATCTAGTCACTGCACTTTTTAGAAGACTTCAAACTCAAAAGCTTGAAGACA
>JABEVN020003636.1:0-17436 GCA_013146195.2 Codonopsis lanceolata | reverse complement strand
ATCACGAATACGATATATATATGAGCACCTCTCTTACCATGATTAACAAGGGGATATATATGAGCACCTCTCTTATCATGATTAACAAAAGGTTGGGGAAATGATTTGGATCACTTAGTTGGTATTTGAATGGATCTGCACTTGTTTCATGTCTTCACATTGGTCAAATCTCTCGTCATTTGCGGTCAATATCAAATAACAATAGAAGAGTTCATCTAGCATCCCGTAAAACAATAAGGTTCTTGATTTACTACCTCATGTCATAATTTCTTGTCGGCATTATGTGTCACTGTTGGAATCGTATTGTGTCATTAAGTATTGGGCTTAGAAGGAGAGGAGATGGTTGCTTAGATTGTCGATGAAGATGATGTTGGTTGAGGTAGTGCTCGAGAGCCTCGATGAGACCTATTAGTTCAAGAATGATAGTCGGGTGAGTAATGATTTGTTCCTTTCTTTGGTTCATTAAAACCTTTTCTCGCTACATTTAATCGGTTTTAACCTATGGATTTCAATCTTAAGCTCTTGCATATTGAACACTCTTTTCTCGATCATTTTTAATATCATCCACTGTATTATGTATGTTCCTTAGGGTCTGTTTGGATACACATAATTGGAATTGAATTGGAATCACAATTTTGTGGAATTGAATTTCAACACATTCGAATTCCATAGAGCTTCAATTCTATTGTTTGGCTAATCTATAGAATTCCATTAGAATTGATTTACAATTCCAATTCTATTGTTTGGATACTCATTTAGTCTCACGGAAATGAATTTATCACTTATTTGTGTTTTCTCTTATATTTCTTGCAATAAAGTATAAAATACAAAAAACTAACATTTTAATTTTATAAAATCAAATTATAAAAATAATCAAATTATAAAAATATATATATATATAATAAAAAAAGCAATGTTTCAAATAAAAATAATAATAATAACCAAACAAATTTTAACTTTCATAAATATAAAATAAAAAGCTAACACAGTTTAATATTACTATTCTCCCAACAACTAAATTTACTACCGCCGTCCAACAAGTTTAACCAACAAGTTTAACCAACAATGTAATGTTACCACCATCAACAAGTTTAACCACTCATGATAATAAAAAGCCACATAATTCTAATAAACTAACAAACACCACTACACAAGATTAAGTTGCATCAAAACATATTGTGCCTTCAACTCATTTGGAAGACCTGCCAATGTCTCAAACTTCCTTTGATCATTCATGAATAGATCAACTGCTTTCAAAAGCATGATCTGATTCAAATCTTCCACTTTAGACAACTCATCCAACACCATTTGTGTAGTAGCTTTAGGAGCGTCAGAGTTCATGAAGCGGTCAAGAGATTCCGCCATACGAGAGAGTACATCATATAATGCTTGGGAACCACTATGTTTCCGCTTTTTGGGGCGAGAAATAGATGATGATGAGGCATTGGACTTTCCTTGTCTACTTTCCCCTCCGAGTGAATGCATAGCATCATCTTCTATGCTTCACACGTTTCCCTCGGTGGTACCAATGGTCTCTTCTAAGTCAAAAGACTCTTGGTTCACTTCCATTTCTAATTCTACTTCTGCTGCTGTTTGAGCACCCTCACCATTAGCACGGTCTTGAGCAAACAATTGACAAATGTCTTCTCAGTTGTCAATAACAATTCTTGTCCTATAAGGGGCAGCATCAGGATGAACCTAAAGAAGAACAAACACAATTTAAAAAAAATATATGATAATGACATACGTATGTAAAATGATAAATACACTCATCTGAAAGTGTGCGGGCGTATGTATATACAAAAAAAGGATGCCAAATTTATCAGGATGGACAAAAATATACATTATATCGCCAATGCATTTTAAATAGATGGCTGTATGCCTGTATCAAGCTAAATTAAGGATGCCAAAAAAACAAATATAAATAAGTAGCAGAAAATGTTTGATTGTGACAAGGAAAAAACAGAAAAAACTATGGCAAGTAGCATTACTCATTCACATACCTTCACATAAAAACACAACTAAAAATAATATGGAAATGAGTGGAAAGTTTAATGATTATTAGAAAGTCATACCTTCACATACTCGTTCCACACACTTTCAGTCACATCTACTCTTCCTTTTGAGAAGTCCCAAGAAAAGCTAGATTGACCAAGCACTAATAACACTTACTTGTGTTTTCACTTTAAAAGATGAGGCATCTCTTAGAATAGCCCACTTTTTCTTTGTAATTATTTCATCAAGAGATATTGCTGCACTCCACCGTTCCCTTTCTCTCCTTAACTGACAATAGTGATATAATTCCAAAGGCCTCGGGTAGTTTTGTTTATGTTAAGGAGGGTGGTGTAGATGTCCCAGAAACGTACTTACGGTCATGTTTGCTCAAGTTTGCTTGGGTTTTGGATAATTGTCAGAAATAGCAGGCTGGGTTGCAAACTCATGGCGAATGTCTATTGGGATTAAGGAGTACCCTTTATCAGATTTCCACTCTGTCCTTGGAATTTGTTTTTTGCGGTTGGATTTCTTATGTTCAGGTCAAAGTAATTCCCCCTACCCGCCCCCCTCTCACCTACTTAAGCCTTTCTTTTTGCTTTTTCAGGTCAAAGCTACTGCTGAAAATGTTAATGAAGCTGTTCGAGAACTTCCTGATGCCAACTCGGTAAGGTACTCCGTTTCTCTCTTTGTTTATAATGAAATATATATCATTTCCTTGTAACTGTCTAGGAACATTATGATTTTATTTTTTGACGTGCACATTTGTCTTACGCATTCAGAGGTTGTTAGCAGGTTAATTTTGTGTGCTATTTCAAAATTTTACGATTGCTAATATTTGCTGTCTACTTCCCGTATAGAACAGACAACACTCAATGACCACATTTTGGGATCTTTCCTCCTTTTACATAGTAATTAGACTCCATAGTCATCTAGATTTTGAAGCCCAATGAATCGTAGTTTGGCCCAATAGTCTACTTAACTTGTATACCCCAGATTATTTATTTCTGATTTAAACTTCCTTTTGTGCCACTCTCAGAGACCAGAGGACTTGTGGGCCGTCCATTCTTACCAAGTGTTTCCAAAGCCTCACAAAATGTACAATTCTTCCTGGAAAGCAATACAGAAGGTATGTTGGTGAAGTTGACATCTCTGCTATGGCCTAAAAAGCCGATATGTATTGAGAAGAGAAAACAATTTTTTTTGAATTTTTATCTGTTAGGAAACTCATGTTTCTGATCACAAGTCAAACTTCCATAGTATTAATTTAATTGCACAAGGCTGACATTATATTTCATGGAAGTCATCTCATCGATCTGCTGAAGAACTATATTTGTTCCACTTCCCATATAAAAAAGTGTAATTACATTTTGAACACATTAATACTTCTAGTATTTCTTTTATTGTTCTTTGGTGGAGAGGACAAGGGGCGCATCTGTTAGTCTCTCCACATTTCCAGATAATGCATTTAAAATGCAGTTATGATTTATAGCTGTAATGTGTAGTTAGTACTGGAGTTCTTTCTTCTTCCTAATTATATGAGTTGGAAAAGACAACGGACTAATCTAGTAGTTAGTTGGAAGAAAGTAAAGTTAGAGCAAAGCGCATGAAGACAATAACCAGCAGTACTCATTTTTCTGATGGCCATTTTACTATTTTAAGGTCAAGGTCTTGTTTATTTCAATAGATATATTTTATAAACAAGAAAAAAGAAACAGTTTAACATCACGGAGACACTATTTAACTTTATTTATAATATCATGCATTTAATTCTAGTTCTAAGTTTACAGTTTTAATGCAACTTAGTAAGTTTCATTAACCTCAACTTATTCCACTAGGTAGTAGGGTTCCTTCGCATGAGATGTGGACACATGTTACGGAATTTCTACTGAAGTCATTGTAGACTTGTAATTGGTCCAATGCAATGTGTTGAATGTAGAAGATCAAATAAGCAGCTAGAACATATAGTCACTGATCCCATATCAGGAGAACGGAGTCATGCAATGAAGGATATATTTAAGTTTACAAATGGTTCATGTTTCTTTAAAGTGAATGCTCAACAAAAAACAGATTCAAAGAAATAACAGATTTGGCTGGACTCCGCAGCAGAGCCCACTTGGAACTTTAAGTAGTCAAATTACATAGTTTGAGAGGCTCCTACAACAGGGAAGACCAGGACCCTGTCTTGGGAGATCAAAGCTCATATGGGTGACAGCAGAAAGATACTCCTGCACAACATAAACAATCTATAATCCTGATACATTGCCACAAATAGATGCCTGATTCCCATTTGACTAGTTGATGGAGTCCGTTATTTCTTGTGTGTGTTTGTGTGTTTCAGGTGGTCTTGTGTTCTGCATTTCTTTCTTCAATTTAGGTTGCAAGCGATGTCAGGCGGCCTAAAGCACAAGGGATCCCATCAAGACGGAATAATTTTTATCCCTAGAGTTAACATGATTAAACAAGAAGCTAAATTCCCAAATGTTCCTAATATAGTAGTCAATTACAACAGAATTTTGACGACGAAAACGCATATATCAGCAAACAGTAGTGAGTAGGCATCACAGTCTCAAAGCTAGCAATGGAGAACTAAGAAAACATAGAGAACTGATCACAGCACTCTTACAGTTCCAGAACAACCCAAAGTTAGCGCGTAATACCTCCTCCTTTCTTGGCCTAATGTCAATTGCAACCACAGTACTTTTCGTGTACACTCAATCCTATTCTTCTAACATAATCCAGTACAAACCCTCAATCAAACACCTAATCAGCGTATTAAACACTTAATTCAAGATGGGTGAAGATTAATCATCAAATTCAAAACGAAATCCAGATCCAACATAGATTCAAACGAAATTGAAAAATGCAAAACGAGACAACGATAGAGGGAGGGAGAGAGAAATAGAGAGATGAGATCAATGAGTTTACCGTTTGAGAGGTAGGGAATCTTCAGAAAATGAGAGATCCGGCTATGGAGCCTCCATTCTGCTCCGAGATGCGGGGGGAAGGGGTTGCGGAAGATAGAGAGAATCGCTTTATTTTTTCCCGATAGTTTAGAATTGGTTTTTAAATTTTTTACTTTCATTATGGAATTGATATTATAGAATTGGGGGTAATAGAATTATAATTCAATTCCAATTCTATCCCTTATTTTAGCATCCAAACAATAGAATTGAAATTCTATGCTCCAATTCCAATTCCAAATTATGGAATTGGTGTAGCCAAACACACCCTTATTGTATTTGATATTAGTATTACTTTGTTTTAGTTGTTCATTTTTGTTGCTATTCTGTGTGGCAGCCTGAAGGGCATTGGGACATACCTCCTCTCTACCAATTGGCAGCTTTAAATCGTCTTTCCGATCTCCTGCTAACATTGTTAAAGAGAGAGATTTACAAAACAACAGGGATATGATTTATCTCAAGTGCTTGAAGCTTTTAATAGGAGGTGCCATGTTCAACCTTTTCTCGCTCAGCCTCCCAATTACTTTTTTTTCGTCAAAGTCAAAAGTGAAATTTCTGTTTCTACTTCATACCTCTCCATTTCCTAGTTGCAATCATTGAATGCGTCCTGTAAAGCTCTTCCCAATGTAATTTCAAATGGTTTCAACTCGTTCAATCTTGACTCATAGCCTATACCTATTTCCCACCTCCTTCTTGTATAAAATCTTTCTTACAGAAGTGAGCTAGTTTATGGCTTGATGCAACTGAGCTTCCTTGAGGAGAGCACAGTCCCAGCTAAACTGCCTTATCTAGTCTGCTTGAAAAACAGGTCTTTATTGGGGACTAAGGATGCAAAACCCTTCTAGTCCATTAAGATAGGATGCTGATGGGGATAAAAATGAAGTAGGCTGCAAACCCATCCTTCAGAAAAGCCCAACTCCAAATGGAAGTTTCTTTTTCACTTCTTGACTTTAAGCAATGTACTCAAATGAGAGCTGCATACTGTTGAGAAAAGTGGTGTCAGAGTTCATGGTTGAGGCTGGGGATGATGCAGAAATATGACAACAGTTGTGTACTATAGCTAAACTAGTGTCATAGTGTTTGGACACGTGGCGTAGCTGAAACAATTTGAAACTCAAATTTGTTTGTGATTACTATGACGGGAACCAAATTGTAACCAGAAAAATAGATAAAACCAATAAAAAAAATGACGAGAGAACACACACTAAAGGTAAGTGGTTCGGCAAAACCTGCCTACATCCGCGGAGAGCCACCAATTTCACCAACTAAAAAAATACATATTATAAATTCACTCGTGTTTATACCTAACATAGTATCCCTTACCCATCCGGATAAGTCCTTTGTACACCCACCAAAAAACTTGGTGAAGTTATATACTCTCACCCATGTGTCCCTCTCTCTCCCCCTAATTGTACTTTGTCACCCAACCAAACCTCTTTGACCTCATCCTGTTACCTAGAGCTATCAAGGTGGGTTGGCGGGGCCGGCCAGCCTACAGCCCATTAAAACCTATCATTTTTGCAGGGCCGGCCAGCCCACGAAGGTGGCGAACCTTGAAAGATTTATATTTTCTACGATTATGTTCTAAATAGTACTTTTAAACAACTTTCTCTACTATTAATAGTGTAAAAAGGAAAAAAAAAATTAAAAACTCATTATTCCTTTTGTACCTTCTTATAATTTATCTTTTTGTTAATATTGTTGTTAACGAATCTATAATCATTCACTTATATTTAAGATTTCGGAAATAATCTTGCCTTTGAGCGAGATGATTTAGGCTCACAACTATCAAAATTTTGGTCCTCTTTTGTTATTTTGTAACTTGGCGGGCCAACTTGCCCTAATATATCCTGCCACGCCTAAGCCTGCGCGGGCTCAACTTGTTTGACCTGCCTCCTAAAGAGCTTATATTTTTTCCAACCGAACCCACCTTTTTTAGGTGGCGGGAAGGGTTGGTCCAACCCATTTTGACAGCTCTACCGGTACCGTGGCATGTAACTGCTCTTAGCCTATTTCTGACCCACTCAATTCTTATGTTTCTTTTAGCCGATGAATCTCATTTTTTTTAGAGGTATGATATTAAAAGCTAGTGCTTGTGGTATTATTACAAGCTTTAGTGTTAGTACCGTTTGATCAAATCTATTTAGATCTCTACACTGTTAGATCAAATATAACTTTTTTAAGTAATGACACGGACTTTCCAAATCATCACCAACTTAATCATCTAACGACTCTAACGCTAAAGCTTGTAGTAATATTACAAGCTCTAGCTCGTAATATCATTTGCCTTTTTTTTAATAGATAAGTGTGACCTTTTGTTTGCATGAAGATTGGAACCAAGGATCTCAAGGTATTTGTTTGAGTGCCCATGCCATCTCTCCCACCCATTGGGGTCAAAAATCTCGTTATTTCTAGGCTAGATGGTACCACACGTCTTCACATCTTCACATTTGTGTCTCTGGTTCATTTGTCGGTATAAGTTGGTAATGAAATGGATCTTTAGAGTGTGGCTATCTAGCTTTAACCCTAATACATTTTTGTTGCTTCGTCTAATAAAATGAAAAACATCAAAAAGAAAATTCATGAACAATTTGATCAATGCTTGGTATTATGGATAAATACATGGAATTAAGGAAAAGTCTTTGTGTTAATTTGATTTATAGTTTTATTAATTGTAATTGATATTTAATGTGTGTTAAGAATCATAGTCTGATGTATATGTTTGCGTATTCCAAGTCATTGATTTGTTTGTTCCATTACACAACATGTTTCAAGAATGGCTAAAAGGGTTGCCTACCATTTAGTGTGGCAACTCGCTCTTAGGTCCTAGGCTAGATCGACTTTGTACATAACTAGTCTATGTCCTACCAGCTCAAGTGCCAATCACAGAGTAAATATCACATCACATAGTACTATCTGCTATGTTTTTCACAAATCCAATGCTTTAGTGATGCTGAATTCAAAAGAGGAAAACCAACCAATCTTCAAGTAATTTTTCTTTTTTTGATAAGGTATAAATGGTTTTTTTTTTATATAAGTAAATAAATTTATAAATCAAAGTGTCAAAGCAGGTGACACGGCCTTGTACACGGGGTATACAAGATAAACGAAAAAGCTAATTATGGTGTTCAGTAGTGTTTGACACTGATGAAGGTATAAATGGTATTAACAAGCGTCAAAGGAGGTGACGCGTCCTAGTACACTGGATGTATAAAAGGTCAAAGCTATACTAAACAAAATATTAGCCCAATACTATCTCCAAAAAGGATCCTTTGAAGTAGGATCATCGGTTAAGCACTAGAATTGCAAAGATAGCAAGAAATTCTTTTTGATTCATCAGTCTCGATGTTCTAAAAAACCCTCTTGTTCCTCTCTCTCTCCAGATGGTTCACCAATTTGTAGAAGCGTAATCCCAGAAGACATTCATCCTTTGCCTTTTGAAAAGAGACGATTCTCGAAGCAACTTAATAACAGACGGTTCATGAAAAGAGACCAGGCATGGGCCGCATGGCCTATCATACACCATCAGAGAGGAAAATTAAAATCCATAACTCCCTCACAATAGGGTAGTGCAATAGCAGATGGTTAACATCTTCCTCCTCATTTTTGCACATGTAGCACCGATTGACGTAAAGTATCCTCGATTTCCCAATCATGCAAGTTTTTGCAAAAAACAGAGCTCTAACAATCAGTCAATTCACAAAAGATTCTTAGCACATCTTCTTGACAACTAAAAGATTCGCATTGATGTCTGAGCCTTCATTCCCACCCAACAGACATTTCCTTCTCTTTGTTTGGTCTCGGTCTTCAAGACATATCTCTACAAAGACACCGGTCAAAGTGCACTTCACACATCTCAGGCTTGAACGTCAAGTCACATCACATCCATCAGTTTGACCTTCGGATAAGATTCAAAACAAGATCTTTAACCAATAACTTGTACAATACATCTTCATGCATTGAAGACCGAACACTCCAACGGTTAGAAATTTACTCTAATTCTCAACGGATTTATTGCCTCTTCTATAAAAGAAACCTCTCATCCCTCTTCTAGAATGATGCAAGTGTGTGTGTGTGTGTGTGTTTGTGCTTTCAAGCATCTCTCTTACTATAAAAGGGAAGCATATTTCTTACAATTTAATCGATAGACAAAATTGACCCTAAATCTGACAAAAGTGCCCCTAAACCTAATAAACATACACAATTAATATAAGGTTAAACAAGTCAATTTCACACATTTTATTAAGGCCAGATAAGTAAATCTATCTTATCCTTTGGACAAATAACCCCTCCATGCTATGAACCGCTAACATCAAATTGAGGCTAAATTTGTAATTCAGCCACCAAATCAAAGCGACTGTGTAGCAGATTGTCGGTTACAATGGAGTCTTACGTTTTCCATTGTTCATAGAATCAAACTCAATCTCCTTCCCTTCTTCTTCATTTTCAGAAACGGTGTAGCAGAGGCAGACGAGTTAAACCAGGGAAAAACATCCAAGTTGCAAGGTAAGGTTTGCTTGATTTTAATTGAGGCAGTCCTCTTACCCATCGTTTTGGCATACAGAATATCACGACATCAGATTGCCGGTTACAATGGAGTCTTACGTTTTCCATTCTTCATAGAATCAAACTCAATCTCCTTCCCTTCTTCTTCATTTTCAGAAACGGTGTAGCAGAGGCAGCCGAGTAAAACCAGGGAACAACATCCAATTTGCGAGGTAAGCTTTGCTTGATTTTAATTGAGGCAGTCCTCTCACTTGCTCTGTTTGTGATCACAGATGTTTGATAAAATGCCTCAATGACTGGACTCTCCATGCTTAGAACCTGATGTGAATTGATTTTCCGTTAGAACCTGATTCTGTTTATAAAATGCCTCAATGACTGCACATATCAAGTTTGATTTTTTCCAGCAGGTAAGATTGGCTTTTGAATTTCTTAAAATCTTGAGATCTCCATCTCATTTATATCTTGAGATTTAGCAGCATGTAACATTTAAACGGTGCCTAGGATTTACTCTATAGATACGAGAATGGTATAAGACCTTTCATCGGGCAGATATGAATCAGTAAAGATTCATTCGGCCGAGATGAAGAAAGGACTTGTTTCAGTCTATGCCCAGCAACGGAACACAAGCTGCATAACAAAGGCACAGCCGGTTCTCTTAAAAGAAAATATATATAGAAATACGAGAACGTATTATATTCCACAATTGTCCGAAATTTCAAGGACAAGATAACATCATCATAGACATGCATTCGCTCTTTCATTGAGCTGAATTTGTTCATATCATACTATTTGCGGTCACTTTATACGTCCAAATTATAATTTAACCGCTATTTAAAGTGTGGAACTACAAGATTTACCTCCTCTGAAAGTTTAATTTCCCAATGAAATAAGCAAACAGAAATGCAAAAAGAACCGGGTATAGAATGAGAACAATTGCCACTACAGGTAAATGATCATGCTGATATCCAAAGTAATCTTTCAAAAACTCTGCCACGGTTTTTCTTTCCCCAAACACCATGATCTCAAGATGTACATCGCCATACTGAGAGGTTAGCATACCGTTAAGTGTCCAGGATGTAGGCATTAGATAGTACAGCCACTGCCACCATTTCGGAATTTGCTGGAAAGAAAAATGGTAACAAAGTGATTCAGTTCCAAAAACACAAACATGAAGAGTGAAATACAGACCCACTCTTATCAATAATCTCTTCATTAGTATTTGTATATCATTTGAATAACTGGTGGAATGTTTTTCATTCACAAGTCAACTTGCCGCGTTGACACCAAGCTTTCCAGTAGCCACAGTTTTAGCATCTACCTTTTACATGTTATTTAACCTGTTTTCGGGATTCCTTATCCCTCGACCGGTAAGTTAATTAAATACTTTGCCTGATGTGAATTGATTTTCCGTTAGAACCTGATTCTGTTTATAAAATGCCTCAATGACTGCACATATCAAGTTTGATTTTTTCCAGCAGGTAAGATTGGCTTTTGAATTTCTTAAAATCTTGAGATCTCCATCTCATTTATATCTTGAGATTTAGCAGAGTGTAACATTTAAACGGTGCCTAGGATTTACTCTATAGATACGAGAATGGTATAAGACCTTTCATCGGGCAGATATGAATCAGTAAAGATTCATTCGGCCGAGATGAAGAAAGGACTTGTTTCAGTCTATGCCCAGCAACGGAACACAAGCTGCATAACAAAGGCACATCCGGTTCTCTTAAAAGAAAATATATATAGAAATACGAGAACGTATTATATTCCACAATTGTCCGAAATTTCAAGGACAAGATAACATCATCATAGGCATGCATTCGCTCTTTCATTGAGCTGAACCGCTATTTAAAGTGTGGAACTACAAGATTTACCTCCTCTGAAAGTTTAACTTCCCAATGAAATAAGCAAACAGAAATGCAAAAAGAACCGGGTATAGAATGAGAACAATTGCCACTACAGGTAAATGATCATGCTGATATCCAAAGTAATCTTTCAAAAACTCTGCCACAGTTTTTCTTTCCCCAAACACCATGATCTCCATGTGTACATCGCCATACTGAGAGGTTAGCATACGGTTAAGTGTCCAGGATGTAGGCATTAGATAGTACAGCCACTGCCACCATTTCGGAATTTGCTGGAAAGAAAAATGGTAACAAAGTGATTCAGTTCCAAAAACACAAACATGAAGAGTGAAATACAGACCCACTCTTATCAATAATCTCTTCATTAGTATTTGTATATCATTTGAATAACTGGTGGAATGTTTTTCATTCACAAGTCAACTTGCACATGTTAGGCAAAGTATTTAATTAACTTACCGGTCGAGGGATAAGGAATCCCGAAAACAGGTTAAATAACATGTAAAAGGCAGATGCTAAAACTGTGGCTACTGGAAAGCTTGGTGTCAACGCGGCTAGAAGCATTCCCAGATACGTGTAGTACATCAATGAGCACAATGTTGCAAAGAAGTACCAGAAAACCTTGAGAGTAGACCAGTTATATCCAATCATGGGATATGTGATGATTACGAACACAAGTGTCTGGGCAGGAAGATAAGGAACTTCAATTGTCACCTACAACACAAGATATATAAGCAGTAGACAAGAATAATCCCAAGCTTCTTAGAAATTAACTACTTTAGAATGAATGTGACACATGTTGAGAGTATAATCCAACATCAGGTAAATAAAGCTTAAGCTTCTCTGGCCACCATTCCACTCAAGTGACATGGGAGTGAGAGTGAACACATACTAGGGGAACCAATACAGGGAAACATAACCTTCTATTACCACATTAATTTTCGAACTCTATTGGCTGGAAATAGCCAAATAGGCTTAGGTTACTATCCGTTTGGCTATACTCTCAGGAACATCTATAAGCCATGTTAATTATGACTAATAAACTAAGCTGATTCCATCATTCAAAAGAAAAAAAAACACAAATGCAGATACCCTCCACATCATGAAACAAAAAGAAAACTTTATTCCCAGAATGTCTACCAAGAACCGTAGGCAAGATACCACCATTTCAAGCCAATATAAAAGAAACTTTAGGGTATTTTTTATGACGAGTTGGACTTTGACTAAATAACCTAGCCTATATATTACCATAATAAATTTCCAAGGAATTTTTACCTGTGAAATTGCATATGCCCATGAAGTATACATCCCAGAAAATCTTTCTCGATAGTAGACTGTTTGCTCTGTTGCGACGTATGGAATAGCTGATGCGGAATTATTAATGCCACAGAAGATAACAACAATATACATTGAAGCAAGGACATTGAACAAACTCTGCTGATCATCACTGTTAAATAAAAGGAAATTATGGTAAGAAACTCAAAGGAAATCCTTCAAAAGACAACTTGTAGAGGCTAAGATTCTACGGATATTGCTTATCTCTCTTCTCTCTTCTCTCTTACTATAAAAGGGAAACATGTTTCTTACAATTTAATTGATAGACAAAATTGACCATAAATCTAACAAAAATACCCCTAAGCCTAATAAACATACACAATTAATCACAATTAATATAAGGTTAAACAAGTCAATTTGAAAAACAAAAAGAAAAATTATAAAACCAGGGGTCCAGAGCACCATTTCGAGTATTTAAATATTTTGGTCTTCTATTTCTCCATACTTCAAGTTGTAGGAATCATATGCTCCTGTATCCATCCAGGTAATAATAAATAGAATGAAATAGAATCAATAAATAGATTGTGCAAAATTACCTCTCACCACAGGAATATCAAAAATCTCAAAGTAACTACAAAACATAAAAGAAGATATAAGAAACACACATAAAAAAGCTAATCATCTTACATTCATTGCATAGCCATGGTATGTGGAAACCATTTTCTTAATTTGTCAATTTTTCCTGTTTAGAACTATTATCTTTTCTTGGCTCAATAAAAATGTCTTATTAATCCTATTCTCTTCAAAATAAACAACACTTCGAATATATACAAAATATATAGTCTGTCTTTGTAGGGCTTTCTCAAATCCAAATAGTTCAAATTCAAGATTTCTTTGCAAGATGTTAAAGAAACAACGATCGACCAAATCAAAATTTTCATCAGGTAACATTGATTATTCATAAATATAACTTATGTTCAAAAAGATTAATTACTATTATTAAGTTGTTTGTCTCTCCCTTTAATGCTAGGAGAAAATGTGCATAAAGAGCGACGACTCCATCTAATGAAAAGAAAATACGATAATATGAGCACATCAGAAAGACATGAGTATATTAAACAAGTGGCGGCACGTAGAAAGAAGAAGCAATCATCATTGTTTCTCAAAGCTCAAATGAATCCTTGTGAGTCAAAAGGTTTGTATCAATTTCGTTTTATTTTTATATCAAGAAGGCAATATCCTGAATGAAATTCTTTTATTTTTAACATCTTGAAAGCTTTAGTTCTTTTTTTCCACTGCTAGGTACAATACACTATGAACCCTTATGCTCTGAGGCCTATGAATTGAAGAAAATGCCAAATTGCAAACATTGTGGTGCTATAAGATTAGAGCATGAGCCTCCAACATTTTGTTGCGATAGTGGAAAAATAAAACTCGCACAATTCCAAACCCCTGCTCAATTATATGAGTTACTTACTTCTGAATCTGATGAGGCTTCTGAATTCAGAAAAAACATTAGAGCATATAACTCCATCTTCTCTTTCACCTCATTTGGTGTGAAATTAGATAAAGAACTTGCATCTTCGAGAAAGGGAGTATATACTTTTCGGGCTCAAGGAATGGTTTACCATGACCTCCCAGGTTTAATCCCTGACGAAAATGGCCCAGGTCATTTTCAATTGTATTTTGTAGAGACTGAAAATGAAATTCAAAATAGAATGAATGTCTTAAAAATTGAGATTATGTGAAGCAACCATTAAAAAACTCATGGAAATGTTGGAGACAAATCCATATGCGAAAATCTTTAGAAGATTGAAGGATTATCCTTCAATGGATGACGTTCAACTCCATATTGCAAAAGATGTGAAATTAGATCAACGCATATATAACTCTCCAACAGCGGATCAAGTGGCTGCTATATGGGTTGAAGGAAACAATGGTAGTATCCCATCTGAGCGGGACATTGTTGTCCATGCACATTCAGGTCAAAGACATCAAATAAAGCATTATTACGGATGTTATGACCTTTGCAATATCCGTTACTTTTTCCCAATGGGTGAAACAGATGGCATCAAAACATTGAAAAGTAAAAGCCAATAATGCAACTATTACAAGCCAAGAAATCTCAACTAAGCACAGATTAATCACAGGAGAAAGAGGTAAATTCTATAACAACTAGATTGATAGCTTAAGTTTCTTACAAATTAAATATATATATATATATATATATGAGACAAGTAGTTTTATCTTCTTTACCTTGAACAACTTTTTCTCATTCTAATTTTAGCATGTGAGACAAGTAGAAATGATCGTGCAACTATAAATATTTTATCTCGCCAAGATATGCTTTCCCAAGAACAAGAAGGTAACTTATAGTTATTTTTTGTTATAAAAGTTTCAAGAATATTTAAATTTTAATACTTGGTTATATTCTATCTATAGTTGTCTCCCATGGAACAAATAAGAAGGTCTCATGTCGAGTATAGTTCCTACAGCTCCAAATCCAAATCCAACACAATCCATACTTTGTTCTAGACGTTATTTCAACAATATGCGCTTGATATGTACATAAAGTGGAGACCACAAGATTGGATTATTTTCGTCAAAATCGCCTAATATAAGATCTCGAGCTATACCAAGGAATCATGGATAGTGTTTCTAAGGGATTAACTAGAGGGATTGAGGCGGCAGAAGAATTATTCTTCCCGTGATCCTTCATGGAGGCCCAAGAGATATGCGCAGATATCTTGATGCTTGGCATTGGTGCAAAGATTTGGAAAACCGATCTATTTATTACAATGACATGCAATCCCGAGTGGAAGGAGATACAAGATAATTTGTATAAAGGCCAACAAGCTCAAGATCGCCCGACTTGACCGCAAGAGTTTTTCGGCAAAGTTGCAAGATTTCAAAACCAACTCTTTAAGGGGAGATTTTCTAAGCTGTAGCAAACACATGTTCACGTAATTGAGTTTCGTAAACGGGATTCGACTTGGTGACAACCTATTTTAAAAAGGAAGTTACTCGTGAGAAAAATAAAAGTCGACAGCCGAGGAGGAAATATAGAGATTCTCACATGTAACTTCCTCGAGTCCGATGAAGAGGAGTCAAATTAAGACCAAAGAAGTTAGAGGTTTGGAACCAACTAAGAAAATGAGTAAATATTTTGAATGGTATTTGAGATCACTAACATTGGTTTTGCTTGTAATATGATTAAGTGTGGACCATTGATAGTTGTAAAGCTATTGTAGTAGTTTGAAAAATTTAAAGAAGTAAATAGTAGATTTTAGCATTTTTTTTCTAATAAAACGCATACATTCATTACTTGTTACTAAGATATAATTGTCATATTAATGTTGAGATTTGTTCCGAGTCATAGCAAAGGAAGTATTTATACAAATATATCTACAAAGGACATGACAAAGTGGCACCAGATTGACAAGATGATGATGAAAATCTGTAGATGAAATAAAGCAATTTCAAGATGCACGGTGGGTCTCGGCCAAGAAGCAATGTGGAGGATTTTTGAGTTCAATTTGAATGAAATATATCCTTCGGTAACTAACTTGCCGCTTCATCTACCGATCAACAATGTGTGACGATTGGGCAAATCAAACCTTGGAAAATGTTTTGAGATCGAACATGCTTCAAAAACCATGCTTAACAATATTTCTACATGTGTTCCACAAGTAAGAAAGCACAAAATTATCTATATAGAGAATTTCCCGAAAATTATGTGTGGATAGGAACCGTAAATATTGGAAAGAAAGACAATGTGGACACGCAATTGCTCGTATAAATAATGCAAGTCCTATGAAGGAGAGAGATATTTTCTCATTACTCATAAATCATGTTAGGGGCCCAAAATCGCTTGATGATTTATTGACATTGAGAACAAACTTTGTGCCGCTTCAAAGAAGTCATTCAAAGAAGAGGATTACTGTGAGTCCATCAAAGCATTGTTGATCGCTTAAATGAGGCAATCACTTTTCAAATGCCACATGAATTGCGAAGATTGTTTGCAATTATCTTGGTATACCGCGGCACCCACGCATGTAGAGATTTATGGGATACATACTTTGAGGCAATGTCCGAGGATTTTAGAAGAGGAGCAGAATGTCCCATGAGCTACAAGCCTAAAACGTTAAAAGTCTCGAACTTTTCTTGGAAAGTATGGGAAAACATTAATTTATATGCTCTTCCACTGATAACCATCGATGAGGATAGCGAGCAAACAAATTTTCCAAAAGAGATAGAAGATGAGTTATCTGGGTGGAAGTGCCCAAATGATCTTAAAGCCGAAAGAAGTTTGAATGACGATCAACGAAAAGCTTTTTCATGATTTTAGAATGCATCAAAGAGGACATGGGGATTTTCTTTGTTGATGGACCCGAGGCATGTGAAAAACCTTCTTGTATCGCATTGTTGGCTATCTTCGATCAAAGGGCCTTATTGCAATTGCAACCGCTACATCCTGTCGCAGTTGTTAATAATGCCCGGGAAGAACAGACATTCGGGCGTTTAGAATACCAATCGAGGTATCCGGCTGCTGAACTGTCTATGTCTGCAAAGGGAGTGCCACAGAGCTATGGGCGCGAAGAGCACAATTATGGGATGAAGCCCAATGGCAAAACGACGGGCTATCGAGAGTGCTATAAGCTATTGAGGGATATAATCGGGGAGGACAAAGATTTCTGGGGAAAGTAATGGTATTTGGCGGAGACTTTCGACAAGTGCTACCGGTAGTTCCTAGAGCTACAATTTGCCAAACTATTTCAGCCAGCTTGGTTCAGTCATATTTGTGGCCTAGAATGAAAAAAATAACACTGTCAAGAATA
>JABEVN020003635.1:0-17439 GCA_013146195.2 Codonopsis lanceolata | reverse complement strand
AAACATTTACTTTGGATAACATATTATAAATTTCCGAAAATTGTTTGTCCATTCGGTTTTCATAAGTCTTCTTGAACGGAATTGGAGGAACATAGGGTGGTGGAGCCACATAAGGTTCCTCTTCTTCTTGATCCAACTCTTTTCAACTTCAATTGTATTATCTTTATTTTGAATTTCTTTTTCTTTTTCTTGTTCCTTATTTGGAACATCTACTTACTTCACTTCTTTTCTACCTCTTGATTACTTAAGTCATTAATCTCTTTTATTACTACCACTATCTTCTTTCGATTTCTTTTCTATTACTTTTCGGGATTTTCTATTGTAGCAGGCATATTAGAAGAAGGATCAGATCACTTACCTCTTCACCTATCACCTTACCGCTTCAGCAAGACGGTGATTGACTTAGCTTGCTTAGTTTGACTAGGAACTTCCCTTCTTCTCTTTTATCGCTCCGGAACTTTCAATGTGTTTCTTTAATTTTCAATTTCTTCAAGCATGTACTTCATCAAAGCCGCTTGACCTTTACTAGCTACTTCTTGCTTGGGAACTTCTTCAATTCTCAACCGATTTTGATTTGGCAAGCGTGTGGTGGTTGAGGTTGGAATTGTTGAGGTTGCAAAGGCTTATTTCCTCCCCAAGAAAAGTTAGGATGATTCCTCCAACCAGATTATATGTGTTTGAATAGGATCATTCCTTGGCCTTTGAGGGTACATATTCATAGCATTAGCTTTGTTCGGAATACATAGCACTTGACGGACAAAAATTAGTAGCATGAGAATATAATCCACATAAGGCACATGCTTCTTGAATTTGCCAATTTTCAAATTGAGCTTGTGTATTTGAATTATCTTGCAATTGATATAGGCTCCTATTTTTACCTCTAGCACTTTTCTCGTTGGGAATTAATACTTAGCATCTCAAATAATTCTTCTAGTGCTTCGGTGTCATTCTATTAATAGAACCACCAACTGCACTATCAACCATAGTTTGTAAGCTTTGGCGAAAGACCATGATAAAATTGAAGCACTAACACATGTTGAGCCAAATTATGATGAGGACACATAATAAGCGAGATTTTTAAATCTATCCCATGACTCATGGAATGTTTCACTCGTTCATTTTGGAATGACATGATTTGTTTTCTATACTCGTAAGAGATGCATGTTTGTAAAATTTGCTCATAAACAAATCATATAATTGTGCCCAAGTATAAACACTATTTGGTGTTAGGTTCATAAACCATCTCTTTGCCAATTCTTTTAATGCACTGGGAAAATATTTCATTTTGATTTGATCTTCAGTCAACCCTCCTAAAGGAAAAGTACTCATCATGTATTCATATTCTCTTAAGAAACTGACAGGATCTTCATGGGGCATCCCATGAAAAGAAGGTATGGCATTAAAATAATGACCTTTTAACTCAAAATTCCTAACAAAGATCGGCAAGACTAGACATGATGTCACAACATTTAATGAAGGTCTACTAAAGTCATTAATAGTTCTTTGATTTACCACTACTTTCATATTTCTTCTTGCAGGCTCTTCTTGTCTTTGATTCCTATTGACTGGGTCAACTAGGTTTTCATGATTACGATTATT
Organism: Codonopsis lanceolata; assembly: GCA_013146195.2. Classification (NCBI taxonomy): domain Eukaryota; kingdom Viridiplantae; phylum Streptophyta; class Magnoliopsida; order Asterales; family Campanulaceae; genus Codonopsis; species Codonopsis lanceolata. Next base: position 15,840 of record JABEVN020003635.1, on the reverse strand, counting down.
GTTATTTTCTTCCATTGTAGGATCAACCAGAGGATCCTCTTGATTCAATTGGTCTTGATTATCAGGCTCGAAAACTAGATTTTCAAAAACTTCTTGATATCTTCTAACAATATTTATATCTTGATTTAAGTCTATCAATTTAGGATTTAAAGATCTACGACCGTGCATAAAAATAAATTAAAGCAATTTAAAAACAACTAACTATTAAAAATAAAATAAAATCTTTTTGTATTTTTATTTTTATGAAAACTGAAAATTAAACTAAAAACTAAATTAAATTAAAAACTACGCTACCAACAAACTAACTACGTGAACTAGCTTGTCCGAACGGCGCCAAAAACTTGATCGATGTTTTATTTAATCTTTTTCCTTGCAAGTGAACAAGACTATTATAGAATAGTATTGGAAGCAAGGGTCGAACCCACGAGACAAGTGATCACGAACAAAGCAATTATTCGATAGCAAATTATTAACCTAAGGGGGTTTTTATGTTTAATTCTACTCTAAACTACTATTATAGATGTTTAACTAATTAGACAAGAATAATGATATGAAGATCTTATGGTGGGGAAATCTAGGATTCTCGGTTTCACTTATATCTCCTTTATGTTCAATTCATAATAATGTCATTCAATGTCTTGGGTTCGTTCACTAAAAATAGATATAGTCTCGTTGAACAATTGGTTCACCTCCATCCCCGCATAAAATTCATCCATTCTATATCCTAAGCACAGAACTGTCAATCTAGTCTGTCACCTAGATTTATGATCTATCCGTCACCTAGATCATGTAAGAACCGGTCCTAACTTATCACTCTCGTGCATCGATAGGTCCAATTTATTGTGTTGGTGAGCCGACAGTACGACATATGCACTTGGTCATGCAGCTTATCCGCACCTCTAAGCCTTTATTATTTGCGATTACATTCATTTGTTCAAAGCAAAATAATATAGGGGTTGATAAACAACACAATCAACAAGCATTGAATAGACATATATATAAGAATCAAAACATAAATTCGATACAAGTTACCTCCCACCTCCTAGATTATGGATGATTTAGTTCATCATAGACAATGAACAAAGACATGGAGATGATCGGATACATGATTTGATCTTCAATACTTGGAAATTACAAAGATCTAACTATGTTATACAATCTAAAACTACCTAAAATCTATGAAAAGAGAGCTTCCACCGCCCTCCCCCTTCTTTGGCTCGGCTCCGGCTTCTATATATACTGGGAGTTGTGATCGGATTGAATGACCGTGTGAAAATCCGAATAGGTCGTGATTCTCGCCCACCTTTCGCAGCTCGGGTACCTTGCGTCCGCAAGGTCTCCAGTATGTCCGGCCTTGGAAATCTTGACTTGAGCCCTTTTTCGCCTCAGACGCCTACCTTGCGGTCGCAGCAGAATCGAGGCACCTTGCGTCCGCAAGGTGTCCAGATTGTGCAGTTTCATTGTTTCTTCAATTTTCCTTTTTGGCCCTTCTTGAAATTTGCACTTAAAACCCTGGAGTTTCGCGAATTTTCACAATTAACCTGAAACTTACAAAACTCACCGAAAACATATATTAGTAACCAAAAGCCTCGTGAAATAGCATAATTTAATTCATAGAAGTATATAAAATCGACGTATAAAATACATCGATCAGGGTCTATGGTAGACTTTTTAATATGATTTTTGGTAAGCTATTCTTTTTCTGATTGAGTTGTGTCTTGGGGATCTTGAGTATCCCGATACGTGGTTCTTGGATTAAATTTATAAGTTAGTTGGAGTTGTTAGGTACGTGCAAATATGTGCATTGTTAAATTGGTTTGTAGAGCTTTATGACATACTTCATTTAAGGAGTTCGCTCTTGTCGGACTTGGTTCCTCTTTGAGCATGTGAGTATTAATCTATTTTTGCATTGCATATAAGTCCAGCTGGCATTATTTGGAATGGTTTTTCTGTCACGGTGGGACGATACATTGCCTATACGAATCGTAAGATTCGTATTCGGTATGGATCGCCGTACCTGGGACCTTACAAACCCTCCACTGCTAGCCCCTGTGGGGAAGTTAGCCCATCTCGTAACCAATAGAGCGAATGGATTATGCTAAACTAGATTGAGAAAGGGCTGCCCTTGAGGTGTAGCCACTCAGTATGTCGATATATCAATCACGTACATCCTGGTCACGAAACAGTTTAACGAGTGTGTATTGCAGGAGCAACACTACGACAATAATTGGGTACCATCTCTATCCCTTATGTGGCTTACTATGGGCACTTATATGAAAGATAATGTGCTATGTGGTTTATGAAGTTCATGTTCTTTGATGACTCAATTCAAGCTTATTGTTGGTATATTATTAAGATGCCATGATTTTATATATGCTTGTGCATTATGCCATGCCATGCAATGCTATGTCATACAACTGCATTTAGTAGCTTACTGGGTCATTATGACTCATTTCGTATGTTTGTTTTCCTTAGCTTGTGCAGTGAGCTCATTAGTTAGAAGTTATTATGTCGTCTTCCCGAGCAAGGTTTTAGCTTGCGTATTCTACTATTGTGTTATCGTTGTTTCTATCTCCATCAACTCTAGTCGTGATATTTTGATTTAGTTGTCTAGTATTTAATCTCTTATTCTTTTAGTTGATTTGTCCCTCCGGCATGTTATAGCCGTTGCGTGGTTGTTTATCGGATTGATATTTCGTTGCTTCGCCGGCCTTATGTTCGCCGATGGTTTGTTGCCCGTGCGCAGTGTTGCGTCACGTGAGTCGTAGAATTGTCGAGAGATAGTCGTCTCTCAGCTTTGCATTCCACGATTTTGAATTGAAGGCTTGGGTTCCATCTAATGATTTGCTTCCGCAGATTTTTGTTTTTTTTGTTTTTCCGTATTGACGTTATGGCCTTACATTCCTGTTTAGAGCTTGTTGGCTCAACTGTTGACTCACACCATTATGCTTAGCAGGTGCTTGTCCGTCTTTTTAGCTTGTGATGACAACACAACCTTGGGATTTCGCATTGGAGTCCGGTTCGGGTCGCCACAGTTGGTCTCAGAGCTATAGGTTAGCTATTTGGCTAGGATAGGTTCCTTGGCCTAGTTTGGGTTGGGTTTATTGTTGAGTTTATTAACATTGAGTGTTCATTGTAGGCGTATTATGTGAGGATCTTTGTGTGGAGCTAGTTCTAGTAGACCTTATTTAAGTACAGCTCGTGGCGACGAGAGAGAATAGAACGTTAGTGAGCCGCGTGTGACTCCTCAACCGATGATTGGACTGGAAAGCAATTTCACCGTTCTTGACAAATTTTTGAAGTTGAAACCAAAAAGTTTTGACGGAGAGCCAAATGCTACTAAGGCGGAGTGTTGGCTAGAAAGCATGGAGAAGATCTTTGCAGTTTTGGGTTGTACATCAGAAGAGATGGTGACCTTAGTGGTGTTTAGATTGGATAGTGTGGCCGAACATTAGTGGCTTGAGTTACGAGATCATTGGAGACAGCATGGAGTTCCTCGAGTGTGGGAGAATTTCGTCGCGGGGTTTATGGTACGATTTATTCCGGGCAGTAGTTCGGGAAAGAATAGAGATGAAATTCCTAGCGTTAGAACAAGGAGATATGACCGTGGCTCAGTATTCGACAAAGTTTACGGAGTTGGCTCATTACTGTAGTTACTTAGTACCAAATGAGGCTAGGAAGACCGAGCGGTTTGTGAAAGGCCTAAGGACGAAGTATCGTACGCAACTTATTCCATTACAGCTTACAGATTACCAAGGGGTTGTGGATCGTGCATATGCGTTGGAGTTGGATATCGAGGAGCATGCTCAAGAGAGAACCTCAGAGACTATTAGGAGTGATACTTTTACCTCGAGACGGAGACAACGAGGTGACGAGTTGATATGCAACTTTTGTAAGAGAACATGACATGCCGAGAATAGATGATGGGGTAAATCAGGAAAATGTTTTGCTTGTGGCGGTGATCATGTTCGTAAAGATTGCCCGAGGATGAGAGTTAGTCGGTCTGGAAGTACTATTCAACAATCTAGTGGCTCCAAGAGAGATGGTGATGGCCGACCTAGAGTTTGAGGCCGTGTGCGAGTGGTAGTTTGTCATTGCGGAGTTTTGAGACCTACCCGAGTTAGAAAGGTATTCTCTCATGTATATAATATACCCGTGTTACTATTATCGTTACTATCAGTATGTGTTTTACCAGTAGCTCATGTGCATACATACATACACTACATGGTGTATTGAGTATTATTGGTTTGCTATTGTTCTGAATTGTGAAATGCTAGTAGGTAATCACACGTGGTGTATGGGTTCCTTGCTTAGTCTTTATAAATATAGAGAGAGAGCCATCGTTATACAAGAGTTGTGGTGATGGATTTGTGGTACGCTGATAGGTAATCGACGGTGTTATGGAATTGTGATTTTGTAGGCTTGTATAATGGCCGTAGTATGTATATATATGTATGAGGTATGAATTATATGCTTATACTTAATTGGTTTGGTATTGTATTTGTGTGCTCTATAAAGATATGTGTAATGTGATGAATAATATAATATAATTCTATATTATTGTTAACGGTTATTATGCGAGTAGGATATATACGATTAGTGCGTTGCTGCCATGTATTTAGAGGTTGTTTATGGTTGCACGGACGAGTATGACGTTTTACCATGGGTATTAAGATGTTGATGTTGTGAGAGGACTCTTAGAATACATGTTGGTTGTAGACTTGATCTAGAGCTTAAGAAAGGATGGACTTGTGGAGTATAGACGTTACGAGTATTAGTAGACGTGTCGGTTCCTTGTGACTTCTAGTGAGTTTTCTTGGTAGAGTGTACTAGGTACACAAATTTTGTGGTATATATGATTGTTGTTTGCCAAGGTAATAGACCTTGTTACTTGGCTTGATTTTATTCAGTTATGTGCATTAGTTGTAGGAAACACCAACTTGATGCATTTACATTGTAGTATATTAAATTCTCATTTCATAATTATTATCTCTTGTTCATTCATTTCATTAGCATAAGAGACTGTTTGAAGGATGCTTAAATATTTTTTTTATTCATGAACCTTCGCATCCTTACGACGGAAGCTTTTGAAGCTAATTCAGTAGGTACCATGAATTGGTGAGTAAAAGGTATTCGTCGTTGGACTAGGACTGGTAAGAACTAAATTAGAAATTGACTATACCCGTTACCAAATGGAATGGACGGTCTAAATGTTAATTTAGAAATCACGAGTGTGATTTGCATGGTCTAAATGTTAATTTGATTGTCTCTGCCATGTTGTGAATTGCTCCATAGGCAATTATTACTTCTTGTAACTTAGAATTCCTTGTGCTATAACTTCATGCCGTGCCCCGAGACAAATAGTTTCGGTAGTTGAATGTTTAAGGTATTCTTGAATTTGTTTTCATGTCAACCTGGGTTTGTGTTTACATGATTGGTATAGCGTAGTTTCATCCTCGTGTACTTGGTTTGGATTATTGCAGTTTGACCGTCGTGTATTATGTGGTGGTAGACTCGGAGATTCGAGTCTAGGTTGGTGGTTTTGAGATCGAGTGTTCACCCGGGATTAAGAGACACCGTAATCGTTGTCTCGATGTATTGTGGTTGACTGTTGATCTAACATTGGTTCGTGTTATGGTTTAGAATTCGGGACGAATTCTTTTTAAGGTGGAGAGAATGTGGCACCCCGATCCTTCGTTAGCTTGGTTTGCGTACCATACTCGTATTTCTCCTTTTGTTGATGATATGTTTGATTTGCGAGAGAGTCTAGATGTGTATGAGAGACCACATTAAGACCAAAACACTATTAAGAGATGCCATATAGTTGTTGACTTGCTAAAGTCACAAGTCGTGACTCGACGATAGTTGGAATGCGACGCTATTGAGAGTTTGCTTGCGTTTTGTGTTCGTGACCTCGGTTGGGTCCTAGACCTTTACATGATGATTGATTAACATGTTTAGATGTATTAGACTTCAGTTGGAGGTGTTCCTTAAATCTATTGATGATTTGGAAGCTTTGGAGATAACATTCGTCTCTATCGCGTAGCTCGGGGACTGAGTCGTGTAATCGTCTCTCTTTTGGATTCTTATTCTCCTAGTTGTTATTCAACTTTTTAGAAGTATTCAAGCTTCTTCATTAGCCTTTAGACTTGCCTTAAAGTCTCCTTTCATTGCTCGTTCGATTACTAGTTCATTCGTCGTTTCGGATGCACGTCGTTGCACCTTGTTCCGATTTCGCTCCGAGATGTTTCGGGGGTTGTTTGTGGGTGTTCTGTGGGAGTTCTAGACCCACTTTGGATGGGGTTTGAATCTTGATTACTTTGGTTATGTGTTTGGGGTCATTTTAGGTTGAATTCTAAACCTTTTTGGCACTGGAGAGCTTGCGGTTGCATGAGGGAGAGGCCTTGCCCCCGCAAGGTCAGCAGAGTTTTGGCTTGGGAAGTTCTGTGGAGCATGCGCTCGCATGGTCCTAGGGCCATGCGGCCACATGGGTGCTTGTGACAGCTTCGTGATGTTTTGGTTTTTACACCCGATTACCTATTCCAATGTCACTCAAACCTATTCTAAAACCTTCCTAAACCTTCCTAATTAGTCCTAAGCCTAGCCTAACTTGATTAATTAGTTTTTAAGTGTGTTTTATTGGGAGTATTGGTTGCATCATTGGAGCCCAAATCAGATTTTTATGAACCACATGGGTTTGACACTTTTCCCACTACTTGTTTGACCACATATACACCACAAATCAGCCCTTTGGGGCCTCATTTGCTCCATCCCTTCTCCAAAAACGGGATTAGCTTCCTCTATGGTTCCTCCTTGAGTTTTGAGGGTTTCTTCTTGGTTTCCATAGCTCCCTTCCTCCATTGTTGGAGCCAAGCCATAGGATTGAAGAGCTTGAAGAGTAGAACACTTCCAACCGAATAGTTTCTCCATTTGATTTCTTGAGTGTGGCTTACAAGTAAGTTACTTCTTCTCTCTTTGATTTTGTACTCATTGATCCTAAGGAAAACAAACTCTATACTATTTGAGGTCAATGAGTACACATACTTGCTTTGTGTGCCTTTAACTTGTGATTTGAGCATGTGAACTTGTTAGGAGTATATGTAGGGTGACTTTTATGATTATTGAAGTATTACTCTTCATCTTGTGTTTATAGGATTGTGAGCATGCTAGAAATCATGTCTACATGTTATTTGGGTTTATTGTGGAAGTATGCCTATGTTTGGGGCTTTGGATGTGTGAACTTACTAGATATCATGAGTAGGATCATTTAATTGGAATTATGTGATTTCTAAAATGGGTATATGACTATGTTGAGTTTTATGGACTTCAAGGCTTGGGAATCAAGCCTGATTGATTTGGGGAATTTGTTATAAATTTGAATGCTGTGTTAATTTGGGGATTTATGAAATGTGGAAATAATGGATTGTAGTATTAAGACTCAATGGAGTCATTATAGGTTCAATAAGATGTTAATGAGCCTTAGGTTGAAATCCTACGATGTTCTGGTTTGGCTAGTTATGATTGTGAGTACCCGAGCATCTCGAATTGTGTCCAATTGTGACACCCACGATATAGAGGCTTATTGGGGATTTATTTAGAGCGTGCTCGTTAGAGCACGGAGCATTAGAGACCAACCTATGATCTCGAATATCTTTAAGAAATGATTATTTGAATGAGTTCTCTTTTAGGAGATTTGGTCGCGTGCACATGACGGCACTTACGAGGTTATGACTACGGGGTAGTCTTGATTTTATTGTGATTTAAGGGTCCTTGTAAACCTAACAATACGATTGTGGCTTAGACCAACATGATAGTCTTGGATTTGATTTCGAGTAGGGGTCTATGGTAGACTTTTTAACATGATTTTTGGTAAGCTATTTTATTTCTGATTGAGTTGTGTCTTGGGGATCTTAAGTATCCCGATGCGTGGTTCTTGGATTAAATTTATAAGTTAGTTGGAGTTGTTAGGTACGTGCAAATATGTGCATTGTTAAATTGGTGTGTAGAGCTTTATGACCTACTTGATTTGAGGAGTCTGCTCTTGTCGGACTTGGTTCCTATTTGAGCATGCAAGTATTAATCTACTTGTGCATTGCATATAAGTCCAGCTGGATTATTTGGAATGGTTTTTCTGTCAGGGTGGGACGATACATCGCCTAAACGAATCGTAAGATTCGTATTCGGTATGGATCGCCGTACCTGGGACCTCACACACCCTCCACTGCTGGCCCCAGTGGGGAAGTTAGCACATCTCGTAACCAATAGAGCGAATGGATTATGCTAAACTAGACTGAGAAAGGGCTGCCCTTGAGGTGTAGCCACTCAGTATGTCGATGTATCAATCACGTGCATCGTGGTCACGATACAGTTTAACGATTGTGTATTACACGAGCAACACTACGGCAATAATTGAGTACCTTCTCTATCCCTTATGTGGCTTACTATGGGCACTTATATGAAAGATAATGTGCTATGTGGTTTATGAAGTTCATGTTCTTTGATGACTCAATTCAAGCTTATTGTTGGTATATTATTAAGATGCCATGATTTTATATATGCTTGTGCATTATGCCATGCCATGCAATGTTATGTCATACAACTGCATTTAGTAGCTTACTGGGTCATTATGACTCATTTCGTGTGTTTGTTTTCCTTAGCTTGTGCAGTGAGCTCGTTACTACGCGTTGTGGTTGCGGACTAGTGATTTCTAGCAGGTGGTATTCCCGGCGATAACTTGGATTTATTATTGTATTTATCATCTTGTGAGACACGGGTGTAAAGTTATGTAAACTTTACTTGGGTAGATCGTGTTATTATTTTATTATCGTATTATTTTGGGAGCCGACTTGTTTGGTCGAGCTGTTGTATTTATTTAGAAGTTATTATGTCGTCTTCCCGAGCAAGGTTTTAGCTCGCGTATTCTACTATTGTGTTATCGTTGTTTCTATCTCCGTCAACTCTAGTCGTGATATTTTGGTTTAGTTGTCTAGTATTTAATCTCTTATTCTTTTAGTTGATTTGTCCCTCCGGCATGTTATAGCCGTTGAGTGGTTGTTTATGAGGTTGGTATTTCATTGCTTCGTCGGCCTTATGTTTGCCGATGGTTTGTTGCCCGTGCGCAGTGGTGCGTCACGTGAGTCGTAGAATTGTCGAGAGATAGTCGTCTCTCAGCTTTGCATTCCACGATTTGGAATTGAAGGCTTGGGTTCCATCTAATGATTTGCTTCCGCAGATTTTAGTTTTTTTTTGTTTTTCCGTATTGCCGTTATGGCCTTACATTCCTGTTTAGAGCTTGTTGGCTCAACTGTTGACTCGCACCATTATGCTTAGCAGGTGTTTGTCCGTCTTTTAAACTTGTCTTGACGGCATGACCTTGGGATTTTGCATTGGAGTTCGGGTCGGGTCGCAACATCGCGGGTCAACCTAGGGAGAAACAGGTGAGGCAGAGTGAGGGTAGCGGGTGGATTGGCAGGCAGGTGTGCTGGAATGGGTCGGGTTAGCTTGTATCCACTAAAGGAGGATGCGGGTCATGGGATGTGGCTGGGAGCGACAAATGATGACACGTGGCGCCATAGGCTAGCCGACAACGCATAGGGGAATCAGGCAATTGCTCCAGCCTCCCCTGCAGACCTGATATTTACTTCGGTGCCCCTAGCCTTTCTGGAAGTAGCGCCGTTTTCCTTCCCTTCCTAGACTTCACAAATTAGTCCTCCGTTAGCCCAGTTAGCCCTTAATTGCCTTGGAATACTTAACGGACTTTAACCAAATAATTTTCAATTCAACTTTAAAGCCCAGAATTACCTTGAACTTTGTGCTAAATACCATATAATTGCTCGATTATGCATGGAAACCTACATTAAACACAAATGCACAAATAATAATATTTCAAAAGTATAATTAACTCAAAAATAACACAAAATAGAAGAAAATTCTCAGGAAAATTCGTGGAAATCTTAGGCTCATCATTATCAAATGAAATTTTATCAAAACAATATCTTTACACCAAAATTATTGAATATAATTCTCAGTTGTAGTCTTTGACTAATTGCTTGTTTGGTGGAGTGTTTTGACCAAAACGTTTTTAAAATTTTTCTCTTTTAAAGTGTTTTAGTGTAGCGTTTTAAAACGCATCGTTTTAAAAATGTGGAGCATTTTAAAATGCTTCAATTTTGAGCGTTTTAAAAATATGTTACGTTTACAACTACTTTGTTTATGAAAATAGCTTTTTAAATAGTTTTCCAAATGTGTTTACAAAAAAAAAAAAAAAAACTACGTTTTGAAAACGTTGTATTTTAAAAATGTTGTGTATTGAAAAAGTTGTGTTTTAAAAACACTGTGTTTCCAATAAGACCATTGATGCTATTGATTTAAACCTAGACCTATCTTTTTACTTTATTTTTTTTCCCAAGGATCAACCTAGTCTATCTATTATAACTAAAAGTATTTTTTTTCTTATCTATAATGACAAATTAAGTAGTTCCTAAAATCTTCTAAATTTCCCTATTGATTTAAATCTATGATTATTTCAATGTTTATTATTTACGACTACAAGCTTAAATGTGATATTATGCCTAACAAATAATTTTTTTAGTTTAAATGTGATACTATGCCTAAAAAATATTTTTTTAGTTTAAATGTGATACTATGCCTAAAAAATAAGACCGCAAGGGCAGTATCAACTTTCTACCAACTTTTAACCCAACTACGTTATTATTATCTTTTATCTTAATTTTAAAGTTACTTATATAAGAGATGACATTAAATTTTTTCTCTAATTTATAAAATGCATGCCCGAATTGTTAAGTTCAAGATTATTAACTTAAATAATCGTGCATCGCACGTGTAATAACCTTGTTTGTACTTAAATGAAGAGTCTAAAAAAATTCTAGTATCATTTGACCATTAAATTGTCAGGTACAGGTAACATGCCAATTTTCTATTTTATTTTTGGCATTTTTGAACGATTTTCAATTAATATATTTTGTTATATTTGAAGAGTAACCACAAATTATATTAATCAGAGCGATAGTGTGTGTATCAGGCCCGGCAAAAATTACTCGAAACTTGAAAACCACCCAACCCGATCTGCTAATTACCCGATCCAATTCAACCCATTAGGAGTTGTGGGTAAATTTTGGTAATCCAACTTAGCCCATACAAATTACGGGTAACTTCGGTTATCCCAATTTCTTTGTGGCATTGGTCAAATATGTCCATTTGACCCGGTTGATGAGCATATATAACTTTTGACTATAAACCATTTGATCGACTACTGGTCGATCTGATAAACCAGTTGTCGACCAAGTTGTTTATACTGGTTTATTGATAAACCAGTTATCGACCAAGTGGTTTATACTAGTTTATCAATAAACTAGTGTAAACCACTTGGCCGACAACTGATCAATCTGTCAACCACTTGATAAACCAGTGATTCAGTTTTAAGGGGTACATTACTACTGATTTATAAATAAACCAATCGTGATTTATCAATAAACTTGGTCATAAAAGATTATTTTTTTAAGTGAGGCTACAAATAACCAAGTCATTTTTACCGGGCATTTCCGTTAGAGATGTTAATCGGTCCAACCGTCCATAATAGGTCCGGTTTAGTCGGTTATCACTGTTGTCCGGTCAAAAACCTAACTGTTTCGGTCTGGCAATGTCGGTTTCGGTTCAAACTTGCGGTTTCCAGTCAATGATTAAACTCGTACATTTTTTTCCCAATTTCGAGGCTTGTACGCTTATTTTAGCGTATTATACGCGTCCCGTATATTATACTAACTATATTAAAGCTGTTAATCGGTCCAACCCTAACGGTTTTCGGTATTATACACATCTCGTATATTACTAACTATACTAAACCATATGCCAGGGCCGGCCCTGGGGTATGTCCAGGGGGGCAACCGCCATGGGCCCCAAATTTTGGGGGGCCCCGAGTTCACATGTACTTCTATAAGGGGGGTATATGTAAAAAAAAAATTTACCATTCTTTTACACCAAAACGGCAAGGCAATACATGGTTGACTGCTGACGGCTCACACAGAACGACTGAACGAGATGGAACGAGGATGCATGAACCAATGGACAACGGACAACAGTCTCCTTCTCCTCTCATCTATTATAAACATAGTTTCCCAAATTGAAATTTGAAAAAAACATCTTACATCATTATCAATTTACATTTGAATACAATTATAGAAATCAAATTTGGGGATTTTTTGAATTCTTCGCTTTGCCTCTAATTATGTCTTTCACGTAATCACGTTGAGCGGCTAAATCTTTGGAATCGCCGACGGTCGACGCAGAATCTGAATCGTTGGCAGAAATCGCTACTTGGTAGCCGACGAGACGGACGGGACGGCGGCAGGGCAAGACCACGGCTCAAACTCTAAAAGGTATGCTCTCTCTCCGACTCTCCGGCAGCTCTGTAGACTTGGTCGAATGGCTACTTTGTAGCTTTGCTAGTTTGGTTTTTAGTTTTTATGGAGAGAGAGACTAGAGAGAAACCGAAAATAAGGAAAATTGAGTCTTTGACTTTGTGAAATGTGACTATGTGACTAGTGGTGAGGTCTCTTACTGGTGAGATGTGACTTTGAGAAAAAGTGAAAAACAAATCAGTGGAGAGAAAAAGTGAAAAACAAATTTGGTTAATTTTTTTTTTATTTGGTTAATTGTTTTTTTAATTGGGAAGTGTCTTGACTCTTGATTAGTCTTTGACTCTTTGGATTTTTTTAATCACTGTAATCAGGATGAGTCATTGACTCATTGTTAATATACATTAGACAATATAAATTAGTCATGAATCATGATCACATATCATCATTGTGAATTTGTGATGATTTTATTTTTGATTTGTTTATGATTTATGAAATTTTGTTTGTTTTCCCAAATTTCCTTGCAGGTTTGCTTGAAAATTAGAAATACAAAAAGTCCTATTTACAATAATTTTTGGGTGGATCCTTGGATGTTTTATATTTATATCAACAATTCAACATAAACATTGGAAGCAAAAATCAGGTTTTATTGCTCTTTGACTATCATTTTTATTTATTATCGTTATTTGTGTTAGATTTATCTTTGAGTGTTTTATTTTAGAATTGAATTTATAGTGCAAACATGTTACCAAGAAAATATTTATCCGGAAGTCAAAAAAGAAATAAAAGAAAAAGAGATGATGAGATGAAGAAAACTCAAAGAGGAGCACTTGATAAGTTTTTTAAAAATAGTTTTTCCGTTAAAGATCCAATTGATGAATCACAACCGAGTAATAAAGAAGAAGAAAACGAACATATAATGAGTGGGGAAGAAAAAATGAAAGATGATGATACTAATGATTTGAATGAAGAAGAAATGAAAGATGATGATACTAATGATTTGAATGAAGAAGAAATGAAAGAAGATGATAGTGATGATTTGAATGAAGAATATGATAATTTAATTGAGAATGAAAATAAAATTGAACAAACTAGTCAAGCTTTGAATATATATGATCCAAGAACTTGGGATAACATTGATAATAAAACAAGAGATATTTTAGTGGAGAAAGGTCCTATAAGAGAGAGTAATTTGAAATTTCCTATAGATGGGCTTTCTAGACATTTTGCATATTCTTATTATACAAGAAAATTACAAAATGGAGAGAATCAAGATAGAAAATGACTTGTTTACTCAAAAGATGCGAACAAAGTGTACTATTTTTGTTGTAAATTATTTAAATCGGTGCAAAATATTAGTTTGCTAGCAAATGAAGGCCTTGATGATTGGAAACGTTTAAGTGAGAGATTGAAAAAACATGAGAACGGTATTGAGCATATCAACAATATGAGAATTTGGTTAGATTTGCAAATTAGATTGAAAAAAATGAAACAATTGATAAAGAGTTACAAACCCAAATTAAGAAAGATAAAGAACATTGGAAACTAGTTTTGGTAAGAATTCTTTCTGTTGTAAAATGTCTTTGTACTCGAAATTTGGCTTTTCGTGGAGAAAATGAAAAGATTTACCAAAATAATAATGGAATTTTTTTAGGGTTACTTGAATTAATTGCAGAATTTGATTTAGTAATGCAAAAGCATTTTAGACGTATTCAAAAAAAAAAATTCATTATCATTACCTTAGTCATAAGATTCAAAATGAGTTGATTTCAATATTAAGCTCTAAAGTAAGAAACACTATAATTGAAAAAATAAAAGAGACTAAGTATTTTTCGGTGATACTTGATTGTACTTCGGATGTAAGCCACAATGAACAAATGACTTTAATAATTCGATGTATTGATATGTTAAGTTGTCCAATAAAGATAGAGGAATATTTCATATAATTTTTAATAGTTGATGATACATCTGGATTAGGGCTTTTCAATGAATTACAATCTGTTTTAGAATTACTCAAACTTGATATTGATAATGTAAGGGGACAAGGTTATGATAATGGTTACAATATGAAAGGAAAACATCAAGGTGTACAAAAGAGATTTCTCGAAATCAATCCAAGAGCATTTTATATACCATGTGCTTGTCATTCTCTTAATTTAACAATATGTGATATGACAAATTCTTGTGTTAAAGTTATCTCTTTTTTTGGAATTGTGCAACGCATGTATACCTTATTTGCTAGTTCTACAAAAAGATGGAAAATTTTACTAGATCATGTTCATCAATTAACTTTAAAACCATTATCAACAACAAGGTGAGAAAGTCATGTTAATAGTATTACAACCATAACACTCAGCCTGAAGAGATAAGAGAAGCCCTATTTGAATTGTCGAGAGTAAGTGAAGATGCCAAAACTAAAAGTGAGGCTGAGACATTAGCAACTCAACTTGAAAGTTTTGAATTTTTATTGGGCATGACTATATGACATAATATTTTGAAGAAAATTAATTTGATTAGTAAGAAATTACAATCTGAAGATATGCAAATTGATAGTGCAATAACTATTTTGAAAGGTTTGATTTGTATTTTGAAAGATATAGGAGGATGGTTATCAAGAAGCCCTAGTATTAGCCAAAGAACTTGCATCTAAAATGGAAATTGATCATATCTTTGCTCAAAAACGTAAAATTCGTAGAAATAAACAATTTGATAAAAATTGTCATGAAGACATATCACAATCTCCTGAAGAATCTTTTAAGATTAATTATTTTTTTGTTGTTGTGGATATTGCTATTACATCTTTAAAGAGTAGATTTGAACAATTGAATATTTTTGAAAACATTTTTGGTTTTTTGTTTAATCCCAAGAAGTTGAATTCATTAGATGATAATAGATTGCATGAATGTTGTGTTAATCTTCAAGTTGCCCTAAAACATAATGAGAAATTTGACATTGATGCCAATAATTTATTTTCTGAATTGCAAGTGTTGCAAACGTGTCTACCAAAAGATATAAAGTCACCATCGAAATTCTTGAGTTTGTTAAAACTTTAGATTGTTTTCCTAATATTTCTATTGCTTATAGAATTTTATTAACTATACCTAAGCATCGTCAGACGAAGAAGCTTTTCAAAACTAAAATTAATAAAATCATACTTACGCTCAACTATGTCTCAACAAAGATTAAATGGCTTAGCAATTTTATGCATTGAAAATGAGATGGCGAAAAAGTTAATTTTGACGACCTTATTGATGATTTTGCTTCTCAAAATGCAAGAAGATCTAGCATTTTTCAATAATTATTTGATACTTATTTACTGCGGTGCTTTGTTGATTTTGTACTTTTTTCATTACTTTTAATGTTGAAAAGTGAAAAAAAAAGTAAGATTTTATTTTTATTTTTCTAAAGGGGGCCTCACTTTTCATTTTGCCCAATGGCCCTTGAAAATTCGTGGCCGGCCTCGCCA
>JABEVN020003634.1:0-17437 GCA_013146195.2 Codonopsis lanceolata | reverse complement strand
ATAATGCACTTTCGGTTTGGTGTGTTTCAACCTATCTTCTTCCTCCGTGACATGTGAAATTAATTCATTAATATTCCACTTGTCCTTTTGACAATTATAGGTCGTTTCAAAATGACCAAATTGTGAAGGAAGAGAAATTAAAGCCAAATGCACAAAGTCCTCCGATAAGTCCAACTTGAGTGCTTTTAATTTCGTTGATAGATGAAACATCTCCATTATGTATTCCCTTAGATTTCTAAGTGCCCTTATACTCATGGAAACAAGCTTCCTCAAGGTAGCACTTGTTTCCGATTTATCGCTTGCAAAGCGTTGTTCTAAGCATCTAGGAAACCTTTGCACCATCATCCCTGAGACAATCGCTGTAGAAATGTCTCCGGGACCGCATTCTTAATTATGCTTAGGCCGACGCGACAGAACGCTTCCACCTCGAACTTAAGCGGCCTCCGTTGCTTTTATCGCTGAAAGGTGAGCTTGTTCTCTTAATGCGAGGTCAAGGTCCAAACAAATTCTAAGACCATAATAATCTTGTTTTTCCAAGTTTTAAAGTTTGTCCAGTTAGAAAGGAATTGAGTTTAAGAGTAACATGAAGCATCGATCAAATCTGAATGAAGAGAACAAAAGAATGAAACAAAACATATATAAGAAACTACACAATGATTAATTATATCAAAATGAATTCCATCATAGTAAAAGATAATCAATATGACATCAAGACTAATCTTTGGATTGCGAATTGACTCACAATTTGATTTATCTTAGGTAAACAAATAGCTTAAACAACACATTTTAAATACTTGCCTTTGGGCCGGATCAAGTATAAAAAAATGTCCTAAAATTTAAGGTATTTGTTCCCCTAGGTAATAAAGAATATAAACAATTCACTTTAAACACCGCCTTCCTTTGGGATGGTTCACAGCGTTTAAAATGATCAAAAGTTTAGTTCAATTATTACCCTATGAATGCAAATACTTAGTCAATAACAAGGTCTCTTTTGGGAAACAAACATGTTATCACATATCAATATTTACATTCATCACTTTAACAAATTTGTATTTAAATAACGTAAATTGCTTTGGCAACAATATTATTTAAACAATGAATAAATTTGTTTAAGCATATAATTAATCATACTTTAGGGCACTTAAGACTTTAAGGTAATTTCAAAATTTAAAAAGTAAAGAAATAAGCGAAATTTATTAATAAAAGATAATATCCTTTGTTCTACCCGTCCATTCTTAAAGTTTAATAACTCCAAGAACCAAGCGCAATGGTGTCCGTGACATTATAATTTATTAATAGATTATCAAAATTTTGGGCAACGAAAAGTCACCAATTATACTCAAAAAGTCACCACACGAAAAGTCACCAATTATACTCAAAAAGTCACCAATTTTGGGCAACGAGTCACCAATTTATTTCTGAATTTTGGTTTTATCAAGCCTTTTAACCAACTTATATTCAATTAAAAGTCACCATGGTTGGACCATTGCCTTTTGATAATTTGATGAAGCCTTTTATGAACAATCTTTCAACCAAATTTCCATTTTAATGCATTATAATTATTGGCTATGTAAATGGGATAAGTTTGCACTTTAATTAACATGATTCAAACAAGTAGACCTAGATTTACACACTCCAAACACATGATGTTGGCTATGTAAATGGGGTAATCTTGTATGAACCATTGTGTCTCTTAAAACTTGATCTTACCATTATTGCCGAAATTGAATGAAGTTCTTAATTTATGGTGACTAATTTTTATTTTTTATTTTTTAACCAAAGTAAGTAGATCCGCATACTCACAACACATTTAAAAAAAATGCGTGGCTATGCATATGAACAAACTCACAACGCATCCAAGGATGGTGACTATGTTCAAAAATGGGATAATCTTACATTAAGGATTGAAAGTTTTGAGTAAAACCAAAATTCGAAATAGAATGAAGTTATGAACATAATACTCTTAGACAAATGAGTATTATGTACAAGAACAAAACCAAGTGTAATTATACATGGATTACAAACTTAAACAAATTAAAGCACAAGACTTTATAAGAAATTCAAACTCAATCTAGTATATGAGCGTGCTCGATACCAATTGTAGGAACAATTACGATCCATTAAACATGAACCGACTCATTACTAGAATAAGAAGAGAAGAAGAAGAAGAAGACTTGAAGCGTGTAATTACCTTGTGATTCCATGTTCGTTCTTAATCTTGTTCTTGTTCTTGAGTAAAGAGGATGAAGTAAGAAGATAGACTTCAAATTAGGGAGGAGTAGATCTTCTAAATGATGAGTGCCCTTTAATCTCTTTATTCTTCAATTACTTAGGAAGAGTTTTGACTGAATGAGAATAATGTAACTCGTAGATTCATAGGCTTGATGGATAAGCCTTTATATAGGAATCTAAGGGGCACTTCATTTAGGGACTACACCTATTGATATATAAGATATTACCATTATGCCCATCATTTAATGGTATACTTATATTATGAAATTCTACATATTATGTTGAGTTCTATACTTTATACCATATATTATAATATTGATCATTATATTATTAAGTATTTATATGTTATATTAATCCATGTTCTTACATTAACTTCATCCATGATAACCACAACTATTGAAATTATTTATCTTTCTCTGCCATGTTCTTGCTAATTTAAGGAAGAACCAACTTGGCAAGATGGACTCGGCAAGAAGAAAGTCTACCCTGTTGAGTGATTTTTACGATTTTTTTTAGTATACAAGTTTTGAATTTTGTGTATTTACATTTCTTATAACGAAATCAATTTTCGCTTCATATGATATTATTTGTGAAAAGTCTAGAAGAATTTATGGAATCATATGGCCAGATATTGGATTTGAAAGTCGTCTAATGCACATGCACAGTGTGCAAATTGGCCACCCCTAATAAGATATTCTTACAATCAGCATAACCCCATTCTTTTTTGCTTAATCTGCGTGTAAATGGTTAAATACAAAAACTTAGGTAAAACGTCTCTTATCAATATTTTTTGTAAGATAGATTTATTTTACCTGTCCAATGTGTATTGATGGACTAAACTGTGAGAAAGTGATACTCCGTCTAACGAAATAAGATCTATAAGACCGTCTTATAGGAACTGAGACCTACTCATTGTTAAAACATTATTTATTTTGAGATGGATCTAGTATGTGATAAATGAAGACTTTCATCTCAACATTTAAAAAGTATTATTATTATAATAAATTTTAGCATATTAATTTGATCTGACACAATTGAGGTAGTATTGTTGTAAGGGTAAAATAGACAAAGCCTATTTTATATTGTTTTCACCTTTCTTGGTCAAAGAAAGATTTTAATGTAGTCAATGTTTATTTAGGTGTTAGATTTTGTTTAGAATACTTTTGGTAGATTGGTTTTGATTTTTGATAGGAAAATCTTTCAAATCTTTCAAAAGATTAGATTGGTTTTGATTTTTTTTATATAGGAAAATCTTTCAAATCTTTCAAAAGATTTGATCTTTCAAATCTTTCAAAAGATTTAGGCAATATATTTTTTGGTAACTAGATCTCTGCAAATAAACTAATTATTCCAAGTATCATAGTCTGATTAGGGAACATAATCTTGCATAGTTATTAGCATAGTCTGATTTGGAAACATAATCTTGCATAATTATTTGCTAATCTCTTTCCTAGTAGGAGATTGCTTTCTTGTGCCGTGTACCTACAGGATGGTCGCTTATATATGGAGGCGGGATTTCGTGGCTGTTGTAGATGTTTTTAGAGCTGACAAGAGAGAATCTATTCAGAGAGCTTGACACAGAGAAGATAAACAGAAGGCATAATCTGAGATCTTCAGAGAAAAAAAATAAAAAGTCGTGAGCTGAAATGCAGAGCCTGAGAGAATAGAGAAATAGCTATGAACTGAGAGCAATATTGCTGAAAGTTCTACGGGCAGTTCCTTCGCTTGCAAAACCGCTTTGAAGCTTTTGATAATACAACATTGACGGCATCGTTGAATCTTCAAGAACTGTTTTGTGTGCTTCCTTTTTTCTGTGATCAGGAAGTTAATTTTTGTTCTTTCTTCCCACGTTTGGTTTAGTGTTTTATGTGGGATTTTTTTATTCTCCAAGATCCTATATCTTGTGAGAATTTTTTATTGTTTGTTAAGTGCAAAATAGTTTGTTTTTAATATAATTTGTGTGGCCTTGAGGCTTGATCTACAAGTTTGATACTTGTAGATTGTTTTTGTGTTATTTTCTGTCTTCCAAAGTCTGCTTGGTTTAAAATCTGAAACAAAAACTTCCGCTGCTATTTTCTGTGATATACTTTCTGTTCTCATTGTCATTGTCATTGTTGCAACATTCACTGCAACATTGACAATCACATCGTCCCATATTGAGGATCCGTGGCATCACGTTCTTTCAATTGTAATATTCAAAACAATAAAATCGTGTTTTACCTAAATTATCATTTTCCATTAATGAAAAAAATCAAGTGAAAAAGATGAAATGTTACTAAGAATTAATGAATCCAATTAATTTGAGTCAAAATATATAAATGATAAATATATTTTTGTCAAATGTTTTAGGGAACATTAAATACTTTTGATCACGGATCAATTTGAGCAATTTAGTATTTATGATTATTATTATTCATTTTTCATTCAATCATTAATGGATGGTTAATAATTTTTTGGTACGGCTATTTAGTACAACTGTTCTTCTTTCTTAAACAATATACTCCTTCAATTCAGCTTTAAAATTATTGTTATGAATGACGTAACAAACGGATTAAGAAAAAAATAGATAATTTGATCATTTAATCATGTGGATGTGACTTATAATTAAAGTATGATAAAAAAAGAAAAGTTTAATCAAGACAATTATTTTGGAACGAATAAAAAAAGAAAACATGATAATAATTTTAGGACGGAGGGAGTATTTATTTTCAAACAATATATATTACATTGAATTCAAAAAAGAAAAAGAAAAAAAAACTGTGGTGCACCAATTATGAATTAAAGACTTCTCAGCCATTTAAATACAACAGGTAAAAAAAACTATCATTTTCTTTTTTGCTTAATCTGCGTGTAAATGGTTAAATACAAAAACTTAGGTAAAACGGCTCTTACCAATATTTTTTATAAGATAGACCCTCTTCATCCGTTTATTGTGTACTGATTGACTAAACTGTGAGAGAGTAATGCTCCGTCTGACGAAATAAGATCTATAAGACCGTTTTACAGGAACTGAGACCCACCCATTGTTAAAACATTGTTTATTTTGGGACAAATCTAGTATGTGATAAATGAAGACTTTCATCTAAACATTTAAAAAGTATTATTATTATAATAAATTTTAACATAGTAATTGGATCTGACACAATTGAGGTAGTATTGTAATATTCAAAACAATAAAATCGTGTTTTACCTAAACTATCGTTTTCCATTAATGAAAAAAATCAAGTGAAGAAGATGAAATGTTACTAAGAATTAATGAATCCAATCAATTTGAGTCAAAATATATAAATTAAAAAAACAATTTTTGGGTAATTTAATTTTTTTAAATTAAATTTAAATTAGCTAAAATTTAATTTTTTGTATTTTATTAAATTTAAATTAGCTAATTTAAAATTTAATAATTAATTTGATTTTTGAATTAGGTTTAAATTAAAAAAAAAAGTTTTGGGTTTAGGGACCGGTTTTATACCAGTCCAAATGGGGAGATTGGCTAGGGACCGGTCTGGTAGCAGTTTAAAATGAGGGGGATGGGTTTGGGCCTGGTTGGGTGGCAGTCTAAAAGGGGGGGATGGGTTAAGGGCTAGTGCAGTAGGTGTATTTGGGCTTGTGGGGAAATGAATGGGCTGGGATGGGACTTCAATCCAGTCCTTAAACCCAAAAATTGTTTTTTTTTAATTTAAACATAATTCAAATCAAATTAATTACTCCCTCCATCCCTTAATAATCGTCCGGATTGACTCGGCGCACAGTTTAAAAAAAAATTTGACTTGATTATTTATATTGGTTTAATGTGTAGTTTCCTTTAAAGCTCATACGTATGTGGCCCATAATTAAAGTAGAGGGAAAAAGTAAGGGTAAAGTGGTAAAATTGATGTTCTAAAAAGGTAAGTTTCAAACTGGACAATTATTTTGGGACGAACGAAAAAGGAAAGGAGGACGATAATTTAGGGGCGGAGGGAGTATTAAATTTTAAATTAGCTAATTTTAATTTAATAAAAAATTAAATTGCAGCTAATTTAAATTTAATTAAAAAAACAAAAAAAATAAATTACCCAAAAAATGTTTTTTTAACCCAAAACTTGTTTTTTTTTTAATTTAAACCTAATTCAAATCAAATTAATTATTAAAATTTAAATTAGCTAATTTAAATTTAATAAAAAAACAAAAAAATAAATTTTAGTTAATTTAAATTTAATGAAAAAAACAAAAAAAAATTACATAAAGGGTATTTTGGTAAAACATTTTTTTAAAGTGCTGTATTAAGCATTTTATAGGTGATGTATTAAGTACCTATGTATTACGAAATGTGAAGAAGTTATACTTGATTCATTGACTAGAAGTTGTTCCCAACTTTTGGTTAAAAACAAAAAAGAAAATGTTATCATTTCCACTAATTCTACAACTTTTTTTTACGTCCAAGCCTTGAATTTGGGAAAGTTGTTTTTGGATAAAAACTTTATCCTTCTTCAAAATTTAGCTGTAAGGAAAATTGTAGAATTAGTTGTAAGTCTAACAATATTGTAATTAATAACCCGTTAAATTAATAATTTTTACTAGTTTGAAAGATATTAATTTATAGAATTCTAATTGTATTCATTTTTTTTAAAATAATTTTAAAAAACTTTTACAGCCACATGTATCTTAGTTTGGTATGTGGAAGTAATTTCTATTAGGTAGCCATGATTCCAACTCTAAGCATTCCATAACGAAGGTGGTTTCTAATAAAACCAAATCGGAGTACATCTTTTCCTCCCCCATCCCAATATTAAAGGGGAAAAAAGATTGAAAAATAGAACACAGAGAGAAACTGCAAATACGTTCTAGGTTTTATTATTCATCAGCATATTTCAAAGAAAGGACCTAAAGTTGCCTCATTCATAAGACTTTTATTTGAAGAACATACAAACTAAAAACATCACAAACCTAGTTAATAGAAAAAGACACATCAAGCTGTAGCTGTCCCGTTCTTTGCTACATAGTGCCTAACAAAAACAGTGAGCTCAACAATGGCGAGACCAGGCTGATGGGAATGAGCGTGACTAATTACAGTTCCGGTTGCAAGACGAAAAGTGCCAGTTCCACCAACAATGGAAAACTCGCGATACTCGTCATTAAAGTTGTCTTGGCCTATGAGGAACAGAGTGCTGTTTGAGAATTTTGCTAACCGCAGATTCATGGTTGTGGATGCACTGAATTCCTCTTTGGAGGATACAAAGAAGAAGCCTTGGGCGTATCCCAAGAACTCGGAGTTTATGTCGTATGTGGCTGTCAACGGATAGTCTAGTGTCTGAACCATACCGAATGAGCGGGGAACTAATCTGGGAAGATAGTTTTGGCCAACTAAAACTTGATTCGGGTTGTCGCCGGTTCCGTTGGCATGGAAGAACACCTTGAATGTGCTAGCATTTAGGGTTTTAAAATTTGGGAGGAGTTCATACCACTTCATGACTTCCTGGGGACTATCGGATTTGGTTTGGAGGGTATCGTCGATATTTTCAGGTTCCATTAGGTTTCCATTGGCATGGAGGACGAGCATAGAAAACAATAGGACCAGAGATATCGATAGCTTCCCCATCTCTAAGTGTCCGTTTACGACTATGAGTGTGGCAAATAGGGTCGACCATAACTTTCTTTTATAATCCAAAATGAAGAGAGGGCTTAGAAATGAATTAGAAAAAAATAGTATTAAAAGAGTACTTTGTTATCCTGATTAGTTTATTTAATATAAGAAAAAACCCAGTGGTGAGAGCATCCACAATGGTTGCACCCTAAAACACCCTTTATATAACCCCCTAAACCTTTTTAAAGGCCCTTTAAAAAAGTTTCAACTCCAATGAGCACCCTCTATATAACCCTTTGAATTGGTGACATCTTAACTAACAAACTTAACTATCAATATATTTCTATTTTTTATTTTTTTTATTTTCTTACCGCAATTGAAATAAAATATTTATACATTTAAATTTTATATTTTATGAAAATTATATTATATGTTTTGATTATATCAATTATTTTTATTTAAATAAAGTTTTGTCACACTTTTTAATATTATCAATATACCCATAATTTTAAGTTATAAATAATAAAAAAGGGAAATGATACTGCAAAAAAAATACACTAAATTAATTGAAAAAGAAAATGGAAAAAATGGGAAAGCATACCATCATCAAAGTGATGATGTGAGTTGAGTTGTTTATTTAATTCATAGGCTCTCCACTCTAATACATCAAAATTTTAGCCAAAAAATGGATGCTCTGATCAAGCCAAATTTTTTTTCAGTTTTTGCCGCCTTCTTTAAATTTTGGAACAAAATTTTTGAAAGGGAACGAATAATAGGAAGAAGACCAATGGAGAAGGAGATATGTGGGGGAGAGAGAAGAAAGAGATGAATGGAGGCCGGCTAAAACTCACCCAATAAGTTGGGGGAGAATTAGCTTTTTTTAGGGATAGTGTGATTGATAGGGTGTCCACTGTGGACTTAAGTGTGGTACAAAAACTCTAAAAAAGGTTTTAAGATGTTAATAAAGGGAACCAATGTGGATGCTCTGAGCATTATCAAGTGGAACAATTAAATTTAGCACTCAATATTTAATTAAATAACAGATTAATTCTGTTTTAATGTTTTTTTTAATTAAATGGTTAATGGGCGTAATCAAAATTGTTTTAGTAATTAAAACACGTTGATTCACTAGACTATATAAATGAACCATTTTTCACAACAGAGGGACACAACACTTAACAGAGAACACGAAATTCTTCTTCCTCTTATACACTTGCATTACATTGCATTTTGAATATCATCTTTTTTGACCTTATGTTTGGTGATAGATCACGTGCATTATTCAGTAGGATATAAAATTAGTATTATTAGTGCGCGGGTCACGGATCACGGGTCACGGATACCATTTCAATTTCCAATGACTGAGCCGGTATAAAATTAAAAATTAGGATATAAAATGTGATATTAGTATATATGAACTGGAGTTTGTTTTTTTCTTAAGCGGCAGACATGGACTTAATTCGTAGCAGTCTAGGCTGTCTAGTAGTACACGGTAGCACATGCTTCTGTAGTTCTATGTAGGGGTGTAAATGATTCGGTTTGGTTTGGTTTATACCAAAATCACAAATCGAACCGTCTCCTAATGGTTCCAAAAATCTCAAACCGAACCAAATCAATCGGTTTGGTTTGGTTTGATTCGGTTTTGTGGTTTATATAAATTATTTTTAATGAAATTAACCAATATTAAAAATAACAATAAAAATAAGATTTTAATTTGGAATTAACATCAAAATTAGGAAATAACCTACTAACAAGAAATTATCTTAAATAAAACAATACAAATTATAAAATTAACACAAACAATGGAAGAAATAATAGTTCTCTAACAATCAAAATTTTGTTTGGTTTAGTATTCATATATATATAATAAATCAAAGGTTCGAAATAGTTAATAAATGTAATACTCCCTCCGTCCCTTAATAATCGTCCTGTTTGACTCGGCGCACAGTTTAAGAAAAAACAATTGACTTGATTATTTATATTGATTTAATGTGTAGTTTCTTTTAAAGCCCATGTGTATGTGGCTCATAATTAAAGAAGAGTGAAAAGTAAGGGTAAAGTGGTAAAAATGATGTTCTAAAAAGATAAGTTTCAAACTGGACAATTATTTTTGGATGGACGAAAAAAGAAAGGAGGACGATAATTTAGAGACGGAGAGAGTATAATATATATTATATAATAAATAAATAGAAATATATAGGGTGGTTTGGTTTGATTCGGTTTAGTTTGGTTCGATACCAAAAACCGTGAATCGAACAGAACCGTGCGGTTTTCCAATTTTTTAAACCGAAACCGAACCGTTTTTGACCAAAACCGAACCAAATCGACTGATTTGGTTTGATTTGATTCGATTCCATGGTTCAGTGGTTTTGATTTACACCCCTAATTCTATGCCCTTTAAATCTACGGAAGCAAGTTGGAAGTAGTAATTATTACTCACAACAATAAACAAATCTTAACCGATCAATTTCATCTGCCTAAATAGAGGTAATATTTGTAATATTTAAAACAATATACAGGGACATTATCTAAGTTATTATTTTTTATTAATAAAAAATTACTAACAATTAATGAATCTAATTAATTTAAACAAAAGTATATAAAGGATATTATCAAATGGATTAAGGAACATTAAATACGATTGATCCATATCAATTTAAATCATTTAACACTATCCTTACTGAATCGATTTATATATATGTGTTTGTTTTATATGATTAAGAAACTTTTGAACGCGACCATAGTACTTTGCCGTTCCACTGGTTAGAAGTTTTATTCAAAGGGGTTATTCATATAATATCAAATAGAGGTAATAATATTTATTCAATCCATTGGAGCGATCTGAGTTCGCTTGGCCGGAGAAGACGAAAGGCCTGGTGGTGGGTTGAGATGACGGCGACGCCGGCCTTTGGAGACCAGTGGTTGGATTTCAACTGGTCGAACATGACAGAGAAGATGAAGGATGAGATAGGCACGGACCGAAGAGAGAGATGAGATAGGCACGGACCGAAGAGAGAGAGAGAGAGAAAAGTGGAAGATGGAAGAGTCCTGCAGCCGTCTTTTCTGTGCTGGGTCATTCTTTCCTGCTTTTTTTTTAAAATAAATTTTAATAATGTAATCCTTTCAAACAATCCACTTAAAAGCATTTTTAACAATAATAAATAAATAAACAATTTTTTCTAACCAGAAAAATGGATTCAAAAAAAAGAAATTACTTCAAACCAGTACATAATCAGATATACCGGGTACGATCTCCTAAAATTTTATAAATAGGTTGAATATATTCTTAATTAATTAATGGTAGCATATGTTTAAATTAGGAAGTATAATTTAAAGTTATTGACAAATGTCACATTTTTAAACGAAAAATTATGTGCGGGCATTCATTTGAATATACTATTGATATATATGTAATATAAAGAATGTCTCTCTATAACGTTTAATCTCACAATCTCAACCGTTTTTATTTGTATTTGTATTTTTTTTATTTTTAATTGTTATCGTAATTAACTTAATTAATTTAATTTTTTTTTCGACCCGTACTTTCGTATACAAATTTAAAAAAAATTAAAAAAAATTGTAAGTTTTGTAATTTGAAATATTTGTTTTTTTTTTCTTTTTAACTATTATTGTAATTAACTTAATCTATTTATTTTTTGTCCGGCCCGTTTTTTTGACCCGTAATTTCGTATACAAATTATTAATTAATCCCTCTGTTTCGGGTAAAAAGGTCCCGTTTGAAAGTCAATTTTTTTAAGAAAATAATATTTTTAGCAGTTCATTTCCACAATATCTGCTTCATTTATTGATAAATTCTCAAACGGACGCCGTGCCATCGGCACAGACAAAAATACTAATTTATTTTAAAACACATATCGAGAGTTTAACAGCTGACCAAACTTATTGGTCATATCGTATCAATTTATTAATTGATAGAATTAGGTATTATTCAATAAATGTACATTAAACATAATATGTGTTATTATATAATACCCAAAAATACACATTAAATTTAATGGATACTTAATGGTTTTATCTAAAATTAATCGGTGTTACCCAATTACCACCCCTACCAATAAATATGTACTCCATCGGTTCCAAAATAATCGGCATGTTTGGTATGAAACACGGATTAAGATAAACTAATTATCTTTATTGTAAATATTGGTGTAAAATATTATTTCGTTTAAAGATCATATAACATGTAGTCATAATTAAAGTAAGAAAAAGAAGTAACGGTCAATGGTTAAATCATATTTCCTAAAAAGAAAAATTAAAAACAAGACAATTTTTATGGAACAAATAAAAAAGAAAAATAGAAAAGTTATTCGAAAAAAACTTATGAAACACCGTTTTACGAATATTTTCAGTAAGACGATCTCTCTAACCCAACCTAGTGACGGGTGTCAAATTGTCAACTAATTTTACACAATTATCAATAAGAGCATCTCCAATGTAAAAAAATTTATCAACTTCTTATACAACTTCTTAACTGGGTCCCACTGCCACCTACACATTTTTCTCTTCTTACACATTTAAGAATAAATCTTCCCATTGTATACTATTCTTACACAACTTCTTATACAATAAAATATTAAATTTAACACTAACCCAAATAAAATAAAATAAAATTCCTTCCCCCACTTCCCCACACACACATTGGCCGACAACCCGCCTTGCCTTCCATTTACGAGTTCTTATTGGGGGAATTTTTTCCCTCTCTCTCTCTAGTCACCATCTAAGAATTCATACAATGGTGGGATTTTGGTAGATTCTTAATAGGAATTGGGGTAAGAATTTGAGTTTTCAAACAATGGTGATGCTCTAACGAGTATAGGATAAGTCAGGCTCGTATCTACAGTGAATGTTGTATTTATTCTCTTTAGAATTGTTATAAAACAAATTAAATTTACGATTGGTGATTTTTTTTATCAAAGCTAGTAATTAACGAAAGAACGAAGAGAAGCTAAATTTAAAATACTAACTATAAACAAAACATAAAATAAATAAAGATCCAACCAATGAATAAATTTTTAGCTGATGATTGATGCAAAAATGTATCGTTCAATTACAAATAAACTGGCTATAACTGTCAACAAATAACTAACACCCAATCATTCCTTACAGTATCGATAATTATGAGAAACTTGTTAACTACCACCTAACTGGAATACAACTCCCGAGACACTCATAAGATTTATTAATCATGATTGCATTAAGAAAAGAAAGACTCGATTCTCTATAGTGCATACTGTTAGAATATATGTAAATTATTAGCAGAATATACATATTTATCATAAGAGATATGCATCCTTATATTAGGTAGTCTATCCCTAAATCAAAGCCTAAATTGTAGCAATGTAACTGATATATAAGTGCACCATTGTGCAAGGAAATACACACGGAAGTTTAAAGTCTTACATGGTATCAGGCCTCTCCTTCCTGGCCAGAACCTAGCCGTCTCTCCCCTCACCCCTCTTCCTTCTTATTTCTCTTCTTCATGGCTGACAAAATCCATCCCGCAACCACCGTCACCAACATCAAAAATGCTATTCCTATCGTGCTTGATCTTGAAGCCAACAACTACAACAATTGGGCTACATTGTTTGAGCTTCATGCTCGTGCTAACCTTGTCTATGCCCATATAATTCCATCCTCTGTCACTGCCACCGATTCATCCTCTTCCACGGCGGTGACCACTGACAAAGCCCTTTGGTCAAGGATTGATGCCATTGTTCTTCAATGGATTTATGGTACGATCTCGCCCACTCTACTAAACTCAATCATCAACAAGCACGATCAAGCAAAGGATGCTTGGAACAAACTGGCGAATCTGTTTCAAGATAATAAAACTGCCCGAACAGTCCACCTCGAGGACGAATTTGCAAGCACTCATCTCCGCAATTTCTCCAATGTGGATGCCTATTGCAGCCACCTAAAGTCCATCGCCGACCAACTGGACAATCTGGGCGCCCACGTTTCTGATGCCAGACTGGTTCTCCGATTAATTGGCGGCTTACCCGACGCCTACGCGGGCTTTGTGTCCATCATTCAACATCAGGACCCTCTTCCTTCCTTCACCAAAGCTCGATCCATGCTCTCCCTAGAGGAACGAACCCAGGCGAAACGGGCAGCCCTTGAATCAGGTTCGACTTCCGCCTTATTAGTTACTTCTTCTACTAATCCGACTACTTCAATCCCTTCCAATCCAGAGACTTTCGGTGGCACTTTCGGTGGACGCGGTGGCAGAGGGCGGCGAACCAATCACCGGAACCGCGGCGGTCACAATAACAATCGAAGTGGCGGTAGTGGCAGAGGCTCTGGTCAACCGAAACAGCCGACTCCATCTCAGCGTCAAAGACAGTCTCCTCAATGGTCTGCCCTCCGCCTTGGGCCTGGAATTTTCCCCAATGGCCCAGCCCTCCTTGCCCTTACCCCACAGCCCAGATGCCATCCAGTCCAGCAGCAAGCAGCCAAGGTATTCTTGGGCCAAGACCTGCACAGGCCCATTATGCAGCCGTTCCTGTCCTAGTTCTACTTTATGCTCCTACGGACATTGACGCCGCTTTTAACACCTCTCACTCTTAATCCACCCGATGACAATTGGTACATGGACACCGGAGCCACCTCTCACATGATCGCCAATTCAGTACTCTCTCGTCTTATTTTAATTCGAGCAATTCTGGAAATATTCTCGTCGGTAATGGCCATACTATTCCGATTCTTGGTTATGGAAATGCTTCACTAAATCAAACACAACCTCCCCTCACCCTCACCAATGTGTTACATTCCCCTCACCTTATTAAAAACCTTATCTCTGTTCGAAAATTCACTCATGATAATCGTGTTTCGTTGAATTTGATCCGTTTGGTTTTTCTCGTGAAGGATTTACTGACGGGAGGCACCTAATGCTGATGTGACAAGATCGGTGATTTATATCCTTTCACTCAATTGCGGGCTACACACACTTCACCCTCTCCATCAGCATTTTCTGCTATTTCTTCTGATTTATGGCATTCTCGATTAGGACATCCGGGAAAAGCCATTTTAGACTCTCTTCGTAGTAGCAATTTAATTTTCTGTCATAAAACTCGCCAAAATTTTTGCAGTTCTTGTCCCCTTGGGAAACATGCTAAATTACCATTCCTGCCTTCTACTTCTTTTACTTCTATGCCATTTGATATCATTCACAGTGATCTATGGACCTCACCCATATTAAGTTCCTCTGGTCACCGTTATTATGTTTTGTTTTCGATAATTATAGTAATTTTTGTGGACTTTTCCAGTCTCCAATAAATCTCGTGTTTATTCAATTTTTTTGAAATTTCGGGCTTACATTCGCACTCAATTTGAAAGAGACATTAAGCAATTCCAATGCGACAATGGTGGTGAATATGATAATGGTTCATTTCGACATTTTGTGATTTAAATGGCATGCACTTTCGTTTTCTTGTCCTCATACCTCTCCTCAAAATGGCAAAGCCGAACGCAAAATAAAAACAATAAATAACATTGTTCGCGTGACTTTGCTTGCTCATTCATCTATGCCACCCCTCCTTCTCGGCATCATGCACTCGAAATGGCGACCTACCTCCTCAATCATTCTTCCCTCCAAATTATTATGCTACTACTCTCCCACTCAAATTCTTTACCACAAACCCCTCAATATTCTCATCTTCTGGTATTTGGGTGTTTATGTTATCCCTTATTTCCTCCACCACCCTCCATAAATTGCAAGCCCGCTCTACCCTTGTGTTTTCTTAGGCTATCCGTCCAATCAACGAGGGTATAAATGTTTTGATTTATCGACTAACAAAATCATTGTATCCCGTCACGCTCTCTTTGATGAAACTCAATTCCCTTTTTCGAAAAAATACAATCACTCCCTCTTCTTCTTATGATTTTCGACGATGGTACGCACCCTCAAGCACTTTTCACCAACCACGTGCCTCCCTCTTACGTGATCAACTGACACACAACTCACCTCCTCCTCCCACCACGGCTCCCTCACCACAACCCTCTTCGGCCTTCCTCTCCAAATTCTACTGATTATCCTCATCTCTCTTC
This sequence comes from Codonopsis lanceolata, assembly GCA_013146195.2. Lineage (NCBI taxonomy): Eukaryota > Viridiplantae > Streptophyta > Magnoliopsida > Asterales > Campanulaceae > Codonopsis > Codonopsis lanceolata. The sequence goes on along the minus strand of JABEVN020003634.1, from coordinate 1,578 downwards.
CTTAAACTGGCCAATTTCCGCCCCATTACTCCAAATTTAAGTCCATCTCTACTCCACTAAACCCACCTCCAACAATTTTTCCTCCTCCACCGCTCTAGCCTCTAGCCCAATCTCCCCACTACATCCCCAATCGCGCTTCAATCTCTAGACTCCACCTAACTCATCAAATGACAACCCGTGGTCAACTTGGCATTTACAAACCCAACCGTAAATATCACAACCTATGTTAACCACAGCCTCCATCTATTTCCCCACTTCCCAAAAAACCCTGAATGCACTAAATGACCCGAATTGAAATTGGCCACGCAAGACGATTTAATGCTCTAATTAACAATAAGACGGGATTTAGTACTCGTCCGCTAATGTTAATGTCATTCGCTCAACTGGATTTTTCGACATAAACGAAATCTGAGTTCTTTTTGAGAGGCATAAAGCCCGCTCAGGTGATGGTGATCTCAACAAGCCGGAATCAATCAGGATGAAAACCTTCACCAGCTTGTCAACCTGCCACCATTCGAGACAAATTAGTTGCTTTTGCAAATTCCTTGCCCATACATCAACTTGATTAAAATGCCTTCCTTCATGGCCATTTGAATGAGACATGCTTCATATTTATCAACCTACGAGATCCACCCATCCCAATCATGTGTGTTTATTGAAGAAGTCTTTATGGTCTTAAGCGTGCCCCTGCCCGGTATCAACGCTTGCGATTATGTGGCTACTATTGGTTTTTTCCCACAAAGACATCTCGATCACTTTTGTTCATCTTCAAAAAGGCAAGCACATTGCCTATCTTCTCTTATATGTTGATGACATCATTCTCACCGCCTCTTCGATGCTCTTCGACTATCCATTTATCTTTCTCGGCCTTAATTTGCTATGAAGGACTTGGGACCATTAAGCTACTTTCTTGGCATTATGTTTCACAACATGATAACGCCTCTTCCTCTCGTAAGAAATATGCCGAGGATATTCTTGACCAGCAGCATGACTATTGCAAATCGTGCCTCTACTCCTGTTGATACTAAGGGCAAGCTTAGTGTTTCGGTTGGTGCATCTTATGAGGATCCTACGAAATATCGCCCGCAGGTGCTCTACAATACCTTACTTTTACTGCATCAGACATCTCTTATGCAGCTCAACAAGTCTCTTACACATGCATGATCCGAAAGTTGAACACATGGATGCTCTCAAACGTATTCTTCGATATGTTCGTGGCACGCCCATTTTGGCTTACATTCAGTATAAATCCCTCGCCGACTCTCTTGTTTCCTATACCGATGCGGATTGGGAGGATGCCCCGATACTGCCGCTCCACTTCTGCTATCGTTGCCTCGGTGATAACTTAATCTCATGGTCGCCTAAACGACAACCTACATTATCTAAGTCAAGCCGAGGCCGAGTATCGAGGAGTTGCAAATGTTGTTTCCGAATCTTGTGGATTCGTAACTTGTCGTTAGAACTACATTATCCAATCCACAAGGCGACTCTTGTTTATTGCGATAATGTGAGTTATATACCTCTCGGGAATCCAGCTCAACATCAACAAGACTAAACATATTGAGATGGATATCCACT
>JABEVN020003633.1:0-17456 GCA_013146195.2 Codonopsis lanceolata | reverse complement strand
CGGGGCTCTTTCATTCTACCCTTGATCTTTACTCGAAGTTCTTTGATGAAGAATCTTTTAATTTGATAGTTCTTCTTGAGTCTTTCTTGAATCTGAGGGAAGATGATGGGACTATCAGGGCGTAGATTAATGACACTCTTTCTCGCTTGGTAGGGAGATATTTGATGGTTGGTCTACCGGATTTGTCGATCTTGGTCGTGGACTGGCATTCGGGCTCGAGATCGCGGTTGAACATTGTTCAGGTGATTTTGGCGGAGACATTCAGCGAACTGTTGCTTTCTCTTGGAAATGGCTGTTCCCTACGGGTAGCCCATTGGTCACATGGTGAAAGAGCACTTCCTTTGGGTTCGAGGTTCACGTGCATGGAGCTCACTTATGATCAATCATTTTATGGTATCAGGCATTTTCCCGAGACTAATTACGAGATTGGTTTGGGCGAGTGACTTATCGTAGGGGCTCGATAGACATAATCTGGTCATTCGCCACTTGGGGAATCTGGCTTTTTCTTCGTTACTCAGATGAGTAAGTCAAGTGGTCATGTTGGGCCTTCATCGGACTTCTTTTTACCAGGACCGGATCTTGCGGCAATTTGGGAGAGAAGCGAAGTGATCCGGACACCTCGATCCTATATACGTGGGAAGGGAGCTTGCAAACGATCGTGCGTGTCCCATTATCCGAGGGCACGTGGCTCGAGAGACTACGAAGGCTGGGTAGCATACCATTACTCGATTATGTATCCCTTGGGTATTTGGCGTGGGTTATGGTAGGCTGTGAGGGCCATCTCGCATCCGTGGGCCCGAGACATTTCTTTGAGCCGTCATATAACTAACGGAGTGGATGCTCGCCTTAATGGAAGTAGGCGAAGACATTGATAGCTGAGGGGTTAGTTGTTCCTCGGGCCTGGAGGCGGAATGGGCGAGTACATGGTCTTAACACTCGGACGGCCTGGACCCGAATCTTTGCCCGGTCCAATGATACACACAGTAGATTGAGTGATGTTGGTCGGCGGCATAACCCGTAGGAACAAGCAGTACTCGTCCTCCTCAGGCGGATTTGGGAATGCGGCCTCAGGGCTGGTGGTCACGACCTCCCGCCTGGAGCTTAGCAAGCGAGCAGGACAACCCGTAGAACAAAGATAGGCTGTTCCTCCCCCCCACCCGTATGGGGTCTTTGGTTTCAGAAATGATGGAGGCGGGTCAGAGTATCACGGTTGCCCAAGAGAATGGAGATCTTAGGCGATGAAGAGGAGACACGTCTGGTGGCTCCCATCTTGATGAGTCTAGGGCTTCTGCGCCTCCCTTGAGAAAGAAGTATATCGCCCCGACTCGGTGGACGTCACGGGCATTGATGCTTCGGGGCTAAAGAGGCAAAGAAAAGAATTGTTTCAGGGAACAACAAAAAAGGGGTATAGGCGGTATATAGATATGTACAATACAAATAATATTTAATCTAGGCGTCTTAATAAATATTCCTAAGTTGCACCTTAGGACTTGTAAGAATATATTTTAGTGTTTTTAATATGAGGCTGCTTTGTCGTGGTTTTACTCTTACAATCGGTCGAGCCTCGATGTCTTTGGAGGTGTCTGGGAGGCTTCAAATAATGTCTTCCTCTCCTTTTTATCTCCTTTATATTATATATTTTCTTTTTTTTCATCATAATTTTTTTCATCTTTTTTTGTGCTCTAATTTTTTGCCTAGGTTGCCCTTTTGGGTTTTTCATTTATGAGCCTATATTCTCCTTTTATTTTCATTTTTTTATATATGCCCTAATTTTTGCCTAGGCGCCCTTTCGGGTTTTTCGGCCTAGCGGGCTAGAAGGAAGCATTCTTTGGATAGAATGGCTCGAGCATAGTACCTTTTGAGTTTGTCGAGGTTGAAGAGAACAGGACAAGATCTTCCCGTCTGATTAAGTGAAAGCCACGGCACCTCTGATCGGATCTCCTTAACAATATGCGGTCCCATCAGTGAACTTCCATTTTCCCCTAGTATCAACATAACTGGGGTTTTTCTCGGCACGAGGTCTCTTACTTGGATATCACGGCCTTTGACTTTTTTTATTAAAAGCTGGGCATCACGCCTTTAGTATGCCGGGTATGCTCAAAGCTAACAGCGTCGTTCATCAATCGGGGCGATTCTTCGTCTGCCACTTTGACGATCCAACTTACTATATCGGTTCCATCATCATCTTAATGATGGAATTTCCATTCTATTAGTAGTACCGCTTCCATGCCATATGCCGAGGGGTAAGGGGTAGCCCATGGGTGTGCGGGCGCGTCGGTAGCCCAGGAGGGTAGTGCCAATTACGGCCGATCTCTATTATCGGCCATTTTTTGATGATGTTCTGAGAGTTTTGTTGGTATGCCCTTTCATTGGCTTGTGGCGGTGAGGGGAGGATTTGTGTTTTGGATCTTGAACTCGTCAAGCGAGACGATTCCGTTCCACTTCAAAATGAGAGTCATTGTCGGGAGATAATCTCGAAAGGTACCAATGGCGGTATATAATATTGGCGAATGAACTCGGATACCTTTCGGGCATTTAGGATCTTGTAGGAAAAGCTTCCACCCACTTTGTGAAATGTCGGCGGCTACTGGGGCGTATTCGTGGCCATTGGATCCGCCGGGTGAATTTGGCCTATGGCGTCGATACCCCATGTTGAGAAGGGCCGGCGTGGGTTGTATAGGGCGTGTGGGGGCACATCTGTAGGTTGGCGTTGCCATTTGTCGCAATGTCGCACCACGGATACAATGGTTGGCGCTCCAATAGTACCCACAATCGGATGACTTTCTTTGATAGCATATGGCCGTTCATGTGGGGCCGGGCAAATGTAGTTGATCCATAATTTGCTTTCGGCTTTGGCACGATTAACACATAGTAAGTTGAGGCCTTGATAATGCCTCTTATCAGTTGCCAGTCTGGTGGGAAGCCCGTCTTCGCGGAGACTCTTCCCCTTTTGTCTAAGCCATGAGGATAAAGATTTTAAGGCTGATTTAAGATGTCGACATACCGGGGCTCGTGATACCTTGAGGCTGCATTGATTTTGAAAGCAGGTATCTTGGGAGTGACCTTCTTCCCGACTATAAATGGTTGAACTTTAGTTTCGCGAGAATCGGACTAGTGATGCCGAGTGGCAGGCATCGGTGAATTGATTCTATCTCGTGGCGAGTAATGGAGCGAGATAGAACCAAATCGGGCGGCGATTGTTATTAACTTGGCATGATAGAGGCTGCGGCCAGGATCGGGTCCTCCATCTTCACTTGACTTGATTTATGATTAGGGGTCTCAGTAGACTTGAGATCTTTAGCTCCCCTTTGGAGCTTCTTCCAGGCGATCTGAGGCTTCATATTCCTATTATTTGAACATTCGAACTCCACCTTATAGCCGGCGGAGTATGAGAGTCGGTAGGATCGATTAGGAGTTCCTATGCAAAGCCTCTTTTGTTAAAACGCGGCTCAGTCAAAGAACATGCACGCCAGCAGAATGTGTCTGGTCGGTGATTTCGAGGACTTACCTTCATCGGGGAAGACAGAGCTCGGTTAATTCTTCGGCCTTGAGGTAGATCGGCTAAGTGGTTACAACGATGGCCGCTCCACTTTGATAGACTTGAGGTGACATAAGTTATGTCACACTCATTGAAAGAACCACTTGGCGGCCCATTTGGGATGATGGTTCCTAGAAGATGTGCTTGATGGGGTCCGTACGGATATGAGCTTGATGGACCTTCCACGGAGATAAGTTTTGAGCCTACGAGGTGGCGGACTAGGCGGTGCGGTTTTTCAGTAGCCAGAATAATTTAGCTTCGCTTCCATAGCTTCCTACTTATGAAATATATGGCATTTTCAATGTAGGAATCTTCTTTCTCTTAGGCGAGCATAGCCCCTGCGATGTGTGCGTGACGGTTAGGTATATGAGGAGAGGTTTATGTGTATGGGGTGGAGCTAGCAGAGGGATTGGTAAGGTAGGCTTTTATTTTTCGAAGGCTATTTGGCATCACTTTGCGTCCAGACTTGAGTCGGTATTCTTTTTGGGAGTTTAAAGAGAGGCTCGCGGGTGGTTGTCGGTTTGCGATGAAAGCAGGTGATGTCTGCTTAAACCTAGGAAGCTTTGCTTGACTTGATGGGGTTTTCGACTATGGCATTTCTAGGATGGCTTTGATCTTTCTTGGCTCATCTCGATGCCTTGCTCGGTTACTAAGAATCCCGAGGACTTTGCCTCTGGTAACCGAATGTGCATTTGGTGGGGTTAAGCTTCATCAGGTGCTTCCTTAATCTTTCGAAGAACTTCAGAAGATCTTTAATGTGAGCACCATTGGCGTTCTTGGAATGTGCGATCATATCATCAACATAGACCTCCATCTCTTTATGGATCATGTCGTGGAAGAGGGTGGTGGCAGCCACATGGTAAATGGCTCAGGCATTCTTTAATCGAAATGGCATGACGGTGTAACAATAAGTCCCCCGAGGAGTAGTGAATGAGGTCTTCTCTGGTCTTCTCGCCATTTTGATCGGTTGTATTGCCATGCCGTCAGCGAAGGATCGGACTTTGTGAGCTGCGGCGACATCTACCACAATATCAATGTTGGGCGGGGAAGTCATCTTTGGGCGGCAGCTTTGTTGAGGTCGCGGAAGTCTACAGGTCGACTTTCAGTTGGGCTTAGGAGCAGTCACTATATTGGGCCGGCCAGTCGGGTATTCAACTGAGAATGAAGTTAGCTTGGTATTTCATGATTTCTTCTTTGACTTGTAGCAACCATTCGGCTTGATGCGTAGACTTGTTTGGTAGGCGAGCATCAGGGTATGTGGGAATCCGGTGCTCGACTATAACTGGATCAGTAGGGCATATCTTCGTAGGACCGAGGCAAAGATATCTCACGAATTCTTTGAGGAGATCGATGAATGCTACTCTTTACGGACCTTGGGGTAGCGTCGATTCGATCTCTTTGACTTTATTGTCGGCCAGGTTGATAGTGGGAGCAGTCTTCGGATGGCTGGCGATGAATGGCTCTGTTCACGATACTTAGCGACTTTGCAAGCTCAAGTAGATAATTTTTATCTTTTGGGTCCATTTTATTAAATGACTCATTATCATAATTATTATCTTTTAATGCGTCTTTTAAAGTAGGTGCAACTAAGGAATAAGCAAAGACATTTATATTATTATTAAAAGCATCTTTGTCTGGGGTTATTACATTGTTGAGGACACGGGGTTTGAGATCCTCGACTATAGGTATGATTGGTAGATGACCAATCAGTAAAGCTAGAGAAAGGAGTGGGGATAGTATATCGAGCGGTCTACCAAGTCTGCGGGTGTCGAGGAGTGGACCGGTCGTGGTGTACCAGTGCAGGCTTATTAGAAATAGACTCGAATTCGGCGAGGGAGCTTTTCATAATCATTGCCTCGTCTATCATGCCCAGAAAGCTATCTCCTAGACCTTTATGAGAAACCCCTTGATTTAGAATTTTGAGCATCATGTTTTTCAAATTCTCGATGTCAGCCTCCATTTTAGTGGGCGGGGGAGTTGGGTTTTGGTATATACTGGCTGGATTAGGGAAAGCTGGGTTAATTTCTGGCTGTGGTATCTGGTAAGGATTTTGGGCAGGATAGGGATTTTAGGTAGGATAGGGATTTTGGACAGGATAGGGATATTGGATAGGATAAGGATTTTGGGTAGGATAAGGATATTGGGTTGGATAAAGATCTTGGGTTAATGGATTTTGGATAGTATAAGGACTTTGGTTTGGTGGATTTTGGGTAGTATATGGATTCTGGGTTGGTGGGTTATTGATAGTTTCAGCCAGGCGACCAGGATCATTAAGAGGTAAGTATGTGGTAACTTGGCCTGGTGGGTTAAAGCTTTTTGGGTCCATATGTGGGCTATTTAGGAGCGGGTTGATCATAGGAAAAGGGAGGTCGCTTGGATTCTGGGTATTTGGGGGGAGGATATGGTGGATAGGACGGGTAAGGATAGATATTTAGGTAGTAAGGACTTGGTGGAGGATTGGGATTTGGGGTAGAGGTAGTATTTGGTGGGTTAGTGTTTGGCTGAGGAGTTGGGTTTGGAGGCACCTGAGATGTGGATGCTTCATGGGGAATTGTAGGGGAAGAGTTCACCTCACCACTAGATTTTAAGCTTTGTACCGGACTAGCCATTTGACTCATCATTGCACCAACTCTTGGTCAACCATTCTGCATTCGGATCGGAACATACCAGGCCCCGAATGCGTACCCATGGCCAGCTATTCACTTTCTTGCCATCTGCTCGGATCGTACCCTACGGGCCGATTACGCGCATGCGTCTGCGATACCTACGATTTGATTTATGCACTACTTTCGTATCAGCGGCCGGTATTATCTACGCCTTTCCAAATTCGGGCCGGGTTTCGAGGAAAATGGGGTCTTGGAGGTATCGAGAAGAGGCTGGTTGGAGGCTATGCAGGCTTGGAGTGCAGGCGTGCCTTTTTATTAGTATATTTTATTATTTATTTTTTGTTCCACAATTGGTGGATAACCACCGCTTTATTTTGGCAGTCTCGGGACTTTTCTGGAGCAGTGGATTCTTTCTCCAAAGTATAGGACCAACGTATTCCACACCTTCGACTCCCAGGCTGGGTGGTCCCGAGGCGAAGGGCATATACTCTTTCGGGATCCACCATCCAGAAATGGTCTAGGTCGAGCATCTGAGAACAATAAATCAGCCCCTGTTTGTTATATATATATATATAAATTTTTTTTTTTGTGCGCACTTATTATATATATCTTTTTTTTTGAACTTGCGTATTTTTTTATATGTATATATATATATATATATATAAATATATTTTTTTTTTAATTTTTTTTTTGACAGGGGTTGATTCACGATCCAGAGATGCAAAAAAACAGGTCGGCCTGTGAAGTGTCCTGAAAAGCTATATGCATTCTAGCGTTGGCTTATGCAGGGGGTAGGCTGGCCATGGTGTAGGGTAACAGTTTGGAATATTTCTATATGCGTGCACGTGTGTGCGGTATCTAGAAAGCAGTAAAGTCTTTATTTATTTACATATATATGAACAGAAAAATATAAACAGATATGGCCTGTCTTGCTATTATGTGTGGATTTTCTCGGCTTTTTATTTTTGAGCGCAAGCAAGCAAACATATCATATTAAGAAATAGAAAGAAAAGTGAGAAAGCTATCTATCCTTATCAATTACAAATTTTGGTCTTATGTCCCCAAAATAAAATGACAGAATGAATGCAGATATGTGCAAGTGTACAGAATAATAATAAGAAAAGGGAAATAAACTAAAATAAATAATAATACAGAGTCGGAAGTAAAATAAAGCCCCGGCTCTTTTGTTGTGCTGCCCGGAATTTATTTGTGACATATAATATATATATATATATATATATTTTTTTTTTTTTTGACTTTTCGAATTTTTTTTTGAATATATATTTTTTTTTGAAATTTTTTTTATATTCTTAAACACACTTGTAACAGTTATCGGAACGAAACTACTGCAAGATGGAGGATCATATCCACAAATATAGACACGGATGTATAGGAACACTATTTCAAATGTGTAAATTAATATAAAAAGCATACTGCAGCCAGAAACAAATAAAAACAAAAAGGTTTTATTTTATGAGTCTAGCCCTCCATTTTATTTAAAATAAAACAACTCCCAGCCAGTCGCTGTGAGGTTCGAGTGCGACCCGCGCCGCCCATGGATAGGGAGTGCTGGCGTGCGTGCGGATAGGGGTGGCAATTTGAGGCACGACACGATTGACCGACACGAACACGACACGAAATTATAGGGTTTGGGGGGCTTATCGGGTTCGGGCGTTATAGGGCCAACACGATAAAGGCACGATAAAATGGGTTGTTATCGGGTTGGTTTGATAAGCACGGTAAGGCACGATAAGACACGATAACTAAAATATATATGTTTTAAAAATATATTTTTAAAAATTTACTAGAGGTTATTCACTTCTTTCGAACTATTTTCATGATTATTTCATAGTTTTATCATTTGAAAATTTATGACTTTTAATTTACTTGACTATTTATATTGATAAATTTTCAAAATATGTATTAAAAAATCAAAATTATATATTTTATAATGTTTATTGGGCTTAACTTTGACTAAATAAATCGTGTTTTTGCTTATCGTGCCTATATCGTGCGTCTTGCGTAAAGTGCTTTTCGTGTTTTTATTGTGTCGTGTTCGGGTTTTAATATTAGGCACGATAAGCTTATCGTCTTGCGTGTTAAATATTCGTGCTTACAGGTGTCGTCTTTGTTATCGTCGGCCCGATAACGGCCAGCCACAATTTGCCACCCCTACGTGCGGATGCGGGACACCACTGCTCTCGTTCCATCCTCCCTTGTTTAGGGGAAGACGAAATCAAAAGTGCGAGAGAAATGCTATCTATGTTAGCACGTTGGAATGTGCATCGGTTGCCTTTAGTGATTTTGTATCCAATATGGGAACTTATGGTTTCCCGCATCAAGTTATCCCTTTTTTAGGGGATACCAGGATATGGGAATGCATTACCCTTTCATTCCCATTTTCCTTTTTTTAGGGGAAAACGGAAAAGTGCAAAAGGATATTGCTGACGCCCCCACTATGGATTTTATTAAAAATAGCCTTATGGCCGTTCGGAGATCACTATGGGAGCTTTGGGTTTCCGCATCAAGTTATCCCTTTTTTAGGGGATACCGGGATATGGGAATACATCACCCTTCCATTCTCATTCTCCCTTTTTTAGGGGAGAGCGAAAAAGTGCAAAGAATGAGTGTTGCGAGGCCCCACTGGATCCGAAAGTTTTAGAGTCGTCATCTTTATTTTAAGGCAAATAAAGCAAAACCAAGGAAAAGAAAAATAAACCAAAGAAAAAGAAAACGGGTTCGGAGGCTAAGTTACGAGTTGGGAAGGTGTTTGGCACCCAACTCGCCCTTTCGGTCTCAAAAGTGATTTTTGGCTGAAGTATACTTATTGTTATATTTATTTAGCAAATAAATAAAGTATTAAAAGACATGAAATTAAAACAAATACATCCATGGCTACATTATTCTGGACTAGATCATTTCCTTACAATAATTACAGACATATTTAAGAATATTTGGCCATTATAACGGCTCTTTTACATAATATTTCCTATTCTAATCGAGGCGGCCTAGCGGCTTATATTGGCTACATTGTGCGGATTTAAATAACAACTTTAAATAATAAATAACAGATGATAAATAAATACAATAAATAACGCCCTTAAAGGCTTTACCTTTTAGAAGCGGGGTGGTGTGCTCGCTACGTCCTTCGAGGGAGTGAGAGTCTTTTTTGTTGTTTGTTGTGTGGTTGTTGTTTTGATTTGGGCGATATTGCTTATTTAGGAGACTTTTGGCTTGTATACTCGGGCGGAGTGACAGACTTATTTTGGTAGGTTTTGGCCTTTTTGGTTGGGCGGAATAACGGCTTAGTTTTTTGGTTTTTGACTCGTTACTCGGGCCGAGGTAGCGACTTACTTTGGGATTTTGGGTAGGGAAGTGAGGTGGATACCTAACAACTAGGCTAGGGGATCACTTATAACTTATGGATATTTATTTTGGCGGAGTTTGGATGGGGTTTGGAGACTTTAGGGGCTTCGCTCACCTATCTCACACCTCTCGTACTAATTTTTTTTTTTGGCGGAACAACGGAGAGACAGAGCTTCGTCTCGGTTTTTCTCTACCAATTTCTGAACAAGTGAGAAGGGACCCGGGGCCTTCTATTTATAGTCGAAGTGGGGACTCATTGCAGGCATTTCGAGTTCTTCCGATCGCTTGACCGATTGTACCGCGGGCTTCAAGATTTGTTCTTTCAGTTCTTGAGACAAGCTACGATAAATTCCATGAGTGCGGACCAATAGGCCCTTTGGTGCGGCACCAACAGCGGCATTAAGCGGCACCAAGGCCATTTTATTCAACTTTCATTTTCACACTTTCACCCTCGCGGTTCTGTTTCAAAGCATCTGCTTTGCCTTTCGCATTTTTAACTCCTGTAACTTGACATTTGTTAAGTTTTAATAGTTCTTGATATCTTATGTCAGAGTCACATACCAGGGATACGAAATTGGGGTGTCTACACGCATGACTACCTTATAAATCATACACAAGTCCCACACCTACCCGATGTGAGAATGGGGATATTACAATCTCTCCCATTAAATCCTTGACATTTTCGTCATGGTCAAATAGTACCTCGGGCGATGCAGGATTCAAGAGGTGGCTCGTACAAGGATTAAGAGGTGGCTCCCACCTTCTGCGGTGTAGCACTTTGGCACGCACAACACTTTGTTCCCATATTTTCGGCGGGACCGCTCACGATACCATTTTGTAATGCCGAACGAGGCGCCGGATTACGTGTAGCCCACACACTGGCCCACTGAGCACATAGCACCTTAGGTCATCAGGTCCACCATAAGCCAACCCAAAGTCCATGGATGATGTTTGTGCCCAGTAGTAGCGCATTGCTACCTTATAAATCACACACAAGTCCCACACCTGCTCGATGTGGGAATGAGGATATTACAAACTAAGTATGGAGTTATTAGTTTTAAATTATTTTGTGATATTTTTTAGTAGTATATTAAAGGATTAATATTTTATTTGGTCCCTGAGCTATCTACGAAATATGCGTTTAGTCCCACTATTTTTTTCTATATTCGTTTGGTCCTTGAACTCGGTTTTTGTTGTGAGATTCCTCCCTCACGTGGTTACCGTGAGTTTTTGCCGTCAAAATTTAATTGAAATCCAGAATTTGCCCTTAGTAATGTTAATGGTTGAAAACCCCCCAGAAACAAAATTTTCACCCAAACAACAACAGTAACAAAAACATAAGCTAAGGCTACTTCAATATGAAGACCAATTTTCAAATTAAAACTAAAACGCCATTTTATATTACCGACAAACGTGGGAAATCAAGTGTTATCTGGGGGACGTGGACCCTTTAGTTTAATTGATAAATTAGGTTAGTGTTCCTTCGTCTTTGGGGTAATTGAGCGAACACATAGAGGGCAGTAAACAAATCAACAAAAAGTTGAATAATGCAACACTTCAAACTACAATTTCCCCAAAATGGTTGGAACTTGTAACACAAATGATCAATGCTGGTCAAACTTATGTAATCTTTGTCGATTTACAGTTCATTTTCTTGTTGTTGGAACCATTTTTCTGAGAGAAGTGGCAAAACGAACTACATAATTGTTGTTGAAAGACGCCGTATTTCTCAAAAATAGGCCAACTTATGCAATTAATCCGACATCTGTGAACCGTCAGAGTGACTAAAAACTGAAAATCAAAAAACGGGAAACGAAACAAAAAATGAGGATTTAACCTTGATAGAATTGGAATAGTCTGTTGGAATTGGGGTTGTGGATGGGATAGTTGGCCGGAGATGAAGAAAGGAAGTCGGCGATGGAGCTGAGAGAGTTCAAAGAAGGAGGAGCTCGGCCGTAAAAAGAGGGAGCCCGAGTCAGGTGGAGACGGAAGAAGGCAAGAGATTGAAGAGAGATCGGAGGTGTTTCTGTTTTGACGAAGATGGAGATGGCCGGAGCAAAAAGGGCTAGCTGAGAACGGCGAAAGCTTGGGAGCTACACCAGGCGTTTGGAGACAATGAAGATCAACTTAAGGTTTTATCTTTTTTTTCAATAAGTTTTCTAGTGAAGGGCGAAGTGAAGGAGAAGAGATCTATGGTTTTGATGGTTACTGTGTATGAACAACCGTCTGTTAACGTAAGGGAAAATTTGGGATTTCAATTAAATTTTGACGGCAAAACTAACGGTAACCCAGTGAGGGGGGAATCTCACAGCAAAAACCGAGTTCAAGAATCAAACACATACAGAAAAAAATAGTGGGACCAAACACATATTTCGTGGATAGTTCAGGGAACAAATAATATATTAATCCTCTATTAAATGTTTAAGTTTAGAATATTATTATATTAAGAAAAAATATTAAAATAAGGTTAATTATGCCTTAATTTCTAGACCCGACTAGTCCCCTAGGCGTTAGGCGCTGGTCAGACGCCTAGTGGCTGCTAGCAATTTTTAGAACATTGAAAATATAAGCTTTTATTCCTCGAGGAAAACCAAAAGTATATATCTAAAGATTCATTTGCATCTTTTTCGATGTTACAAACTTGGAGTATTTTTTGTGCAAAGTATTGTTATACTACGGAATTAACCCTTCGAAAAGAATTCAAATTGGAATAATTACGGGTTGGTATCATTTTCTGGGATTGTAGCCACTCCAATACCTTTTTTTTAAAACCGTAAAATTCCATGTTCATAATTTTGTTCCAAAATTGCCCGCGACCTGTTACTTCGGTCTTCTCATTTTCTATTCTTTCTCTTCACTCTCTCTCTACTTCTCCCTCCTTTTCATCTTCCTCCCCTTCTTCTTAGATTTGCTCGCCATCCAGCTTCGTCTCCATCTTTCTTTTCTCCATTGCCGACATCTTTTCATCTTCTCCGACCAAGCAGCTCAAGCGCACCAACATCAACCACGCACGAGGAACTATCTCGAGGGACTATCGGGGACTACTGATGCATGCATCACATAACTTCTAAAAGCTTTGGGATGAAAACGAAGTTTAAGGGTGTTAGTTGTCAGTGTTGATACTCATTGTATTTAGATTTATATCTGCTCATACATTACATTAGTTTTATACATCAGTGGCTAATTGGGCTGCGTATCGATTAGCGTGGTAACTGTGTTTGAACTTTGCCTAGAATAGTTTGTTTTATAGGACTTCACAGGTTCAGCGGAAGACATCCTTAAAGCTTCACCGGAAGACCTATTACAGCTTACAACGGCAGACCTTGTCTACACTCGGTCAATCATGACGTATCCAGTCAAACAATTATTAGTGGATCAATTTAAGTTTACTCTTATCAGTTTGAATTTAAATTGAGACATTCCCGACATCTCGCACCCGCCCAGCGGCTTTCAGAAGCGGAAGACTTTTCCGAGAAGATAAGCAGATCGAACAAAGAGGCTGTCACCTACCGCTCAGTAACAACTCTCACACGCATCCGACATCCAGGCTGCGGTTTCTAGTCTCGCAAAAAGATCTCGCACTTTTTCACTCGCTGATATTCTGTGGAAGCGAAATCTTCAAGACAGCTCCATGCATTTAACACATTAAACCTAATAGAGCTGCTAAGTCTTCGTCTTCTCCAACGGATCTCCAGAATGCTCCAGCTATAAATGCCGCCATTAAAGACTGAAGACACACTTGATGAATTGCTCTGAAAATCTACAACAACTCTAAGTCTTAATACTCAGTGGATTCAAGAGATCCTAAACATATCAAGAAGTCCTCGTCAACAACAAGAAGTTCTGCATCAACATTTATTATTTAACTTCTTGTTGTTTTCATTCAAAGTTATTCTTCTGCACGAATTAAATATCTTGTTTACACAGATATTTAATTCCTTAACCCCCAAACACAAGTCAAGATTTTGTACACGATTCATTAGGAATATTCTTTGTAATAGATCTAGTGGAAAACATAGTGCACTTTTAAATCCAAGGTTGACTGCCTTGGTGGTAGACGTAGCACTCTTTATAATGTGAACCATCCCAAAATACTTGTGTTATTCCTTTACTGTTTATTACTTCGTTTATCTTTATCCTTAACAGCAAACTTAAGTAACCAGTTAAGGTCTACCGGTAGTCCTTATCGGCAGACTTGAACCAATTTCTTTGCAAGACTTCCGCTACTTTAATCTTCCTAATAGATTGTAAGTGCTTGTCAAAAGAACTTACTTAAAAAGTTTTTAAGTGTATAATAAGCTATTCAACCGCCCCCCCCCCCTTCTAGCTTATTATTGTGCCCTTTGGGACTCACAATTGGTATCAGAGCGTGACTCTTTGAAAACTAGTTTTTCTGAGATTAAACTCTTGAGAGATTCGATCCAATGGCACAAACACACTACATGTTGCCTACATCAAATGCGAACCACATCCCAATATTGGATGAAGGCCATTTCGATGTTTGGAAGGATAAGGTAATGCGCTTTATGAACTCCATTGACAACATTATGGAAGTGTGTTATAGACAACATGTACCAACGAAGGCCAACCTTCTAGCCTCCATCGCTGAATCCCTAAGTTCCCAAAGAAGAATCGAATGGACAGAGGATCTACGTAACACTAGTAGCTAGATAGTAAAGCAATCAATATCATTACTAGCTCTCTAGACACAAGCACATACCAGCAAGTGATCCGATGTACTACTGCAAAAGAGATGTGGGAAGCTCTTGTGGAATACTTGGAAAGAGACCAAGACACAAGAGATAACAAAAAATAAACATACATCCAGTAGTTTAACTCCTTCAAAAGGATCCAAAGGAAACCTGAGACAAGCATACGATCGCTCAAATGAGGTAATTAATAATCGCTTTTCTCTTGGTAAAACCTATGACAAAAAGGAAATGAACATGAGGTTTCTAGGCTCTCTAGGTAGCTTGTGGCATGTTAAGACCACTTCCATGAAAGAATCCAAAAACTTAAATGAAATGACTCTCCGTAGTCTTTACGCTAGTTTGAAAGTTTATGAGCTCGCGCAATCAAGCTCTAGAGCGGTAGACAAACGCCAGTAATCGACCTGTCCTCTGCCAACCATGGTCCTAGAAGAAACCATCGTTGAAAACAAACCTTCCACTTCCTCCAAAGAAAATGATTTTCTCGATGAACAATTTGCTATGTTTGTAAACGCTTTTCAAAATTTGCAAAATATGGAAGGAAGGACACACACCAACAAATTTTTTAGAAAGATCGGTGAAAGCTCATCTAAAGAAGAGCTTGTGTGTTACAATTGTAGAAAACCTGGTCACTTTGCCTCAAAATGTCTAAAGCCAAAATTTGAAGCATACCGAAGACCTACTTATAAACAATTTCAAAAACAAAAAAGGTATGCTGGCTGAAGACATAGAAGACAAACAGGTTGCTACATGGTTTGAGACTGATTCAGAAGAGGAAGAGGATGATTGTGAACAAGCTAACATATGCTTAATAGCTCATGATTCAGTCCCACCTATGACTCAAAATGAAGTCGAAGTCTCACCTAGTCCCTCGATAAAGTAAGATCAACAAGAATTTCAAGAAGGAAGAACTTCCCAAGGATAATCAAGATATGCTTGAAGAATTCACCTTTTAGAGTAGCCTATGTAAAACTCGCCAAGAACTGTGAGAAACTTATCACGAGAAATCTCCGATGGCGCTTGAGATTCAAACTCTCAATAGTTGTCAATAAGAAAGTATCAAGTTCAAAGGAGAAAAACAAATTCCTTTCAGGACAAAATCGAATGTCTCACCGAGCACATCAAAGGATTTGACTTCGGAGCAAATTGCCTCAAAAGACAATTGACTCTGGAACAGCGTACTCCAAGGATACCTTCAAGAAATCCTTTCAAGCCAAAAATCATGTAAAGATAACCGCATGATATTCTGATGAGCCCAAGATGACATTTCATCTCATCCGCCAGAAAGGTGAATCCTCCGAGACTGCTAATGATATCTCCTTCTCTAAATAGACGTTCGGAAACAAAGGGAAACAAGGCCTTGGTTATTCAAGTGTTCCTTATGTTTATCCCAAGGCTCAGAAAGGGAAAGCCAAGATCATCGGGGAAGAAACCCGAGAAAGAGAGAAACCAAAGTCCCCTGCCGACAACAACTCTCTCGCTAAGGCAAAGTCTCAAGCAGACCTACTAAATCTCTACCTACCTGATCATCAAGTTTGTCTATGAAACGTGCAAGGCACTGCACTGCTGAAATGAACTTAAAGGTATTCCTACCGATCCTCCTAAAAGGTTATCAACAGTACCAAAAACTAAGTCCGGTAACATACTCAGAAGATCCAAAAGAAACCAATTAAGTCAACCGTCAACAAGCAAGTTGAACCAAGGACAACCTAAGAAAAAGTTAAGAAAAGGATAATCACAATCACTCTTCGCCTAAAGCCACCGACGCTTCTTATGGAAGTTTCAATTTATGTTATTCTTACAATTGCTTAGCCATCAGTGCCCCTAATGCTCGCTAAGGTTCACTCCAAAACTGGAGAGACCTAGTTCTCTGTTGTTAGTGTGCATGATTCCAAAAGGTCTAATCCTTAGACTCAAAGAAAATAAATGGACCTTGTTGCTTAAATTTTCTGTATGCTTCATGACATATAGATTGAAGATAAAGACATCCGGGTACCGGGATGGTCGTCAAGATACATGACAAGAAACGTAGTCTACCAAATATACCAAGCCAAAGGTCCAACAGCTTATTTTTGAGCAATGCAAGAGGAAAACAATCGGGTATGGCTCAATCACTACTGAGAAGCCCTCCATCAACAAAGTTCCTCTAGCGAGCGACTTAAAGCATAATCTTCTCGATCATATCCTAGTTCTCAAGGATTAATCGCCAATTCAACTCCAACCAAGGCCTCATCAAAGATAGTGAATCCTCGCTTACAATACCGACCAATAGACAAGGAAATGTCTATGTCGTGACTTAAATCTTCTGTGAGATTCTCCACCTCGCCTAGTCACTAATAACGTTCGGACAACAAACCGGTTAGGCACAAGTGTCTCACAACCTCAACTTCAAGACCTCTCCAAGCTCTCCAAAGACGGGCTTTCAAAGGTCTACCTACTCGTGTTCCGCCGACGACTGACGTGTTGTAAAGCTTGCCAATTAGGAAAACTTTCCAAATCTTCCTTCAAAAGAAAGTCCGCCATGTCAACAAACGTATCTCTTCAACTTCTCTCTCGCATACGGATCTTCGGGACCAATCACTACACAAGATTTCTCAGAGACAAGTACACACTTGTAGTAGTTGATCACTACCTTAGGTTCACCCGATCGAAACAATGACTTCGAAAGATGAGACATATGATCTAGTCACCGCGAAGACTTCAAACCCAAAAGCTTGAAGACATTAGAGACATAAGATCGACAATAGCACCGAATTCAAGAACAACAAGAAAGATATTGTGATGACCACTGGATCGGCCACAACTTCGGCCGCCGAACTCCTCAACAAAATGGTGTAGCCGAACGGAAGAACAACATTACGAAGCAAAGAAGACCTATGCTAGCGTAAGCAAAAACTTCCAAAGTACTTCGCGTGTCGCCAACTCGCATGTTTTACCCGCACGCATCCCCTGTAAACAAGTTTCATAACAAAACTCCATATGAAATATGGAGAGGAAGAGCCCCAAACATAGATTTTTAAAATCTTCTATCAGAATGTTTTATTCTTCATAATGGAAAAGAATATAGAGGAAAATTTTGATGCAAAAATCCATCTAAGGAATTTTTCTGGTATTCCAAACATTCAAAAGCATTTCGTGATTGAGTAAAACTCATTTTGAAATTTTTAGAATCTCTGCATGTTTCTTTGATGAATATGACTTGTTAGAGCCTAGAAAGGCTCCAAATGTAATGCTAAT